>OVAP01000955.1:0-28038 GCA_900406295.1 Aurinia saxatilis
GATGGCAGAGAGGTAGAACCCGTGTGTGAGATATTTAAGGCTGAACCATCATCAATAATAACTTCATTGCCTCCATTGTAGAGCCCATAGCCAGCTTTGCACGGGGTTTCCATGGGGAAAAGGGACTAGCAGGAGTAGACCCAACAGAAGAAGTGGCGGTGAGAGCTTGAAGCTGAGGGCATCTACGAGCACTGTGACCAAATTCACTGCAGAGTTGGCATTTGCCAAGGTAAGGATGAGACTGGCGAGTGTTGGTGTTGGTGGTGTTGGTCCGATTATTGGAATGGTTGTTGTTATTGTTATGCCACTGGGATCCATTGTTGTTGCTGCGAGCTTGAGGCTTAGACTGAAAACGGCTGTTGTTGTTGGTGTAGGAGCCAGAGGAGTGACGGTTGTGCGCAACGTTTGCAGAGACAGGGAGTGTGGAGGAAGTCACAGAATGGAGCAGAGTGACTTCATGATTCCGAAGCCTCTCATGAAGTTCAACCAAGGATGGAGTTTTATCACGAGCAACAATTTGGTGAATCACAGGTAAATATTCTTCAGGCAATCCCTTAAGAATGAGTTCTACTTGATCATCAAGTTCAAGCGGCTTACCAAGAAGCACCAGGTGATCAAGGATGGTGATATGGCTCCTCATGTAGGCATCGATGGTATTGGAGCCTTTCTTCAATTGGTCTGGTTGACTCTTCAATCCACGGAGATGACTGCGACTTGGATTAGCATAGGTGGACGCTAGAGTGCTCCAGATCTGTACTGATGTTGTGGTGCGTGAGACCACAGTTTGGACCGTGGAGGAGATGGCCCCCAACAGGGCGATGCAAATGAGTTTGTCCTGCCTCTTCCAAGCAATATAGTCTGGGTTGGCAGAGATCACATGATCAGTGGTGATTGTAGCCGGTGGTACGACAGTAGATCCATCGAGATAACCAGCAAGGTTGTAGCCATCAAGTAAGGCATGGACTTGGATGCTCCACATGAGATAGTTGTCATCTGTGAGTTTGTTGATATTGGAGATACTGATGTTGTACAAGGTTTGAGATCCGGCGAGAATAGTATCTCCGGTGGTAGCCATGGAGTGTTTGGACGGTGGCGGCTTGGAAGAAAGTGAGAAGAAATTTTTGTGTTTCTAGGGTATCGTAGAGCTCTGATACCGCCCTGATATCTCCTACGCTGTCAATCGTCTATCCCAATTTATGCATCGCCCCACAACGGATCACTGGCAGACTGCCAAACGCATCCTTCGTTATCTGGCTGGCACATCGACCCATGTTTCCACTAATGATCAGTTAGCCGATTCCCTGACCAAACCGCTACCTCGGTCACAGTTTCTTCTCTCTCGTTCCAAGATTGGAGTCACTTCAGTCCTTCCATCTTGTGGGGGTGTGTAACAGAGTTAGATAATATAAGCTAATGGGGGTGATTAAGTCATTTCTTAATACCTAATAATGTATTACTTGAACTATATATATTTGTACATCTCTTGATTATAATAATTAACATTCACATTCTATAAGTTATACTCTGATAAATGTCTTTCCAATATTAAAATAATAAAAAGATAAAATTAATATTATTTTATTGCTAGATGTTTTAAAATTGAAGACATTTCTTCCCAAAATGTCTTTGCATAGACATTAAAGACACTGATGTCTTTAGTTTAAAGACACAAATCATTAAAATAATATTGTTTTTGTCTTTCTATTATTTTAGTGTTGGGAAGACATCCATGAAAATATAACCATTGGAGATGGTCTTATAGATCTAATTCATAAATAACTGTAGATTTTTTACCAACTATAATTTTTTAAATATTGATTTTAACAATTTAGTGCTATCTTTTTCTAAAAGTATGAAGTCTAAATTTAACTCCAAATCATATAAAATGCCATGTGTTATATGCAACTAATTACATTGATATTTTTAATTTTTTTGTCTTTTTTGATAGTATTTATATAAAATTAAACTTGATGGAAAGCCATACCGGAGTACATCACTAATATAACTAACATCATGCAAGTTTTTAATTATAAATTACTAAGTTATATCATAGTGTGTATACGAGAATTCACATAACCAAAATTTGTAAATGGAATATTTAGGGATCGTCGAATCGCTTGATTCGAAGTAAGATGGAAGTAAAGTTTTTTTTTTTTGAAAGAGAAGGATTCTTAGTACAATATTCTCTTGTTGTTGTCGAGATTCTTATCTAGCAAGAGAGAGATTCAATTGTCAAAGATGATATAAGACTAACTGGATCCTAATATATGCCTTTAGTTTAACCGCCTTAGTTGTTTTTTTCCATTCTTGCCGTGAACCGTCTTTATTTTCCTTGTTGATTGATTTTAGGATGATTTTCATTTAATTGATGATAAACTTGAACCTTCTGCTTGACGAAGCTTGATCTTTGTCTGTTGTCTCGATGGGCTTTGTCATGTCAAAAAGATGAAAACGGCCCGCGGCAAAGGTGTGTTTTGGGCCCGTTGATTGTAAGATAATCTCAAGGGCGCATTTTTGTCAAGTGTGAGTGTGATTGTACTTCACTTGTAGCCGTTTGCGATGAGAACCAAATGATAAGGCATAATCGGAACCCACGAGGCACAGTTTGATGGTGATAACAACGACAATGTGATGAATTTGCATTTTGCGTCCCGGGAGTGAAGCTGTTGCGTTTTGCGTCCCAGGAGTGCGTTTGGGCAGTGGTGATCGTATCATTGGTTCCTTTAGATGACGACAATGATCATGTTAGTACCCTTATGTGGTTTGTAGTCTCTTAAGTGAGCATTGGTGGTTGTATCGTTGGTGCCCTTAGACAACAACGACAATATCGTTGGTGTGCTTAAACATTAACGAGATTATGTACTTTAAGGTTTCTAGCTCGATTGTCCTCGTCCTCCTCTTTTTGTCTGATCTTCCTCTTCGTTTACAAGGGTACTCCATGACTCAATTTCTAAGTGATTTAGGAATTCTCTGTCACCCTTTGCTCGTAATCAAAACATCTATAATCTTATATACCACCTTTTCTCTTTATGACTAAATGGGGTGTCTTCAACCGACCGTTTACAATGACTTGAGTTTTAATGTGTTTTAGATGATTTTGATGGTTTTGATTGTTATCAAATCCTCTTCAGTTCCACCTAAAACCATGTGATTTGAGGAATTAATATCAAATTTTCTTCATTCTCATTTTTATGGTATTTTGAGATTTTTTTTTTAAAAAAACTAGTCACACATGTTGATCGCTATCCTCTTATTCTTTTTGTCAAGAAATCGCTCAAGATATTAAGGACCCGCAATGCTCCCTGAAGAATCTCGGCCCATAGATAAACACCATTTCTAAAAAAACACAAAATCCCCCTAAAATTTCAGGCGTGTAACACATAAACGAAAAATCATCCTCTTCCATTTGAATTTATGATGGGAGGAGATACCAATCCCCATCAACTTTAAAATACATAGACAAAACTATAAAAGAAAAGAGATATACCGATTGAAGAGGAAACAAATCCAACGTTTTTATCGTCCAAGCCTTATCTCTAAGATTTATATTGACAAGTCCTTATCTCACAGTATTGTTCTCCCAATCTTTAGTTTTTTTTTCACTAGTAATACTTTTCTTATTCAACAGACGGGGTTACACAGAAAACTGAGTCTTTGCCGTGAACCATACCGGTTTTGGAGACAAGAAACAAGATCAAAGAACATGGAATAACCCAAACAAATTAATTCAGCCTAAATTAAGCTAATCCATAAAGAACCAAAAACCAAAAATCACCAAAATTCTTTGACCAAAAGTAATCGGATCCGTCTTCCTCCTTTGGCGAATTGTATTACCTCTTCTAATAAACTCAAAGTCTGGGCCAATCTATTGCTCTGAAACGAGTGAAACGGCATCTTAGGGTTTGATGCCTAACTTGACTTGAAAGAAAACAAGAATACGGACCGTCTCTTGTTACTGACCAGGAGCGAAATAACTCTAATCAGGAAGCGTCTCAGAAGACACCTNGTCGAGATTCTTATCTAGCAAGAGAGAGATTCAATTGTCAAAGATGATATAAGACTAACTGGATCCTAATATATGCCTTTAGTTTAACCGCCTTAGTTGTTTTTTTCCATTCTTGCCGTGAACCGTCTTTATTTTCCTTGTTGATTGATTTTAGGATGATTTTCATTTAATTGATGATAAACTTGAACCTTCTGCTTGACGAAGCTTGATCTTTGTCTGTTGTCTCGATGGGCTTTGTCATGTCAAAAAGATGAAAACGGCCCGCGGCAAAGGTGTGTTTTGGGCCCGTTGATTGTAAGATAATCTCAAGGGCGCATTTTTGTCAAGTGTGAGTGTGATTGTACTTCACTTGTAGCCGTTTGCGATGAGAACCAAATGATAAGGCATAATCGGAACCCACGAGGCACAGTTTTATGGTGATAACAACGACAATGTGATGAATTTGCATTTTGCGTCCCGGGAGTGAAGCTGTTGCGTTTTGCGTCCCAGGAGTGCGTTTGGGCAGTGGTGATCGTATCATTGGTTCCTTTAGATGACGACAATGATCATGTTAGTACCCTTATGTGGTTTGTAGTCTCTTAAGTGAGCATTGGTGGTTGTATCGTTGGTGCCCTTAGACAACAACGACAATATCGTTGGTGTGCTTAAACATTAACGAGATTATGTACTTTAAGGTTTCTAGCTCGATTGTCCTCGTCCTCCTCTTTTTGTCTGATCTTCCTCTTCGTTTACAAGGGTACTCCATGACTCAATTTCTAAGTGATTTAGGAATTCTCTGTCACCCTTTGCTCGTAATCAAAACATCTATAATCTTATATACCACCTTTTCTCTTTATGACTAAATGGGGTGTCTTCAACCGACCGTTTACAATGACTTGAGTTTTAATGTGTTTTAGATGATTTTGATGGTTTTGATTGTTATCAAATCCTCTTCAGTTCCACCTAAAACCATGTGATTTGAGGAATTAATATCAAATTTTCTTCATTCTCATTTTTATGGTATTTTGAGATTTTTTTTTTAAAAAAACTAGTCACACATGTTGATCGCTATCCTCTTATTCTTTTTGTCAAGAAATCGCTCAAGATATTAAGGACCCGCAATGCTCCCTGAAGAATCTCGGCCCATAGATAAACACCATTTCTAAAAAAACACAAAATCCCCCTAAAATTTCAGGCGTGTAACACATAAACGAAAAATCATCCTCTTCCATTTGAATTTATGATGGGAGGAGATACCAATCCCCATCAACTTTAAAATACATAGACAAAACTATAAAAGAAAAGAGATATACCGATTGAAGAGGAAACAAATCCAACGTTTTTATCGTCCAAGCCTTATCTCTAAGATTTATATTGACAAGTCCTTATCTCACAGTATTGTTCTCCCAATCTTTAGTTTTTTTTTCACTAGTAATACTTTTCTTATTCAACAGACGGGGTTACACAGAAAACTGAGTCTTTGCCGTGAACCATACCGGTTTTGGAGACAAGAAACAAGATCAAAGAACATGGAATAACCCCAACAAATTAATTCAGCCTAAATTAAGCTAATCCATAAAGAACCAAAAACCAAAAATCACCAAAATTCTTTGACCAAAAGTAATCGGATCCGTCTTCCTCCTTTGGCGAATTGTATTACCTCTTCTAATAAACTCAAAGTCTGGGCCAATCTATTGCTCTGAAACGAGTGAAACGGCATCTTAGGGTTTGATGCCTAACTTGACTTGAAAGAAAACAAGAATACGGACCGTCTCTTGTTGTACTGACCAGGAGCGAAATAACTCTAATCAGGAAGCGTCTCAGAAGACACCTCGGTCGAGTCGGATGAAGATGAAGAATCTCGAAAACATCCAGACCTATGATAACTTTAAACTGCATTAATATTCATTCTCTTTTTTTTTTTTTTTGTCAACAACAATTTTGCATTATGCTGGGCTCGAACCCATGTGGTAACACAGTGACAGCCATAGCACAACCGATAGGCTACAAGTCCTGGTTTAATATTCATTCTCTATTCGACACATCCACCACAAATATAAATATATAAATTTCTTTTTGAAAAATTATTATATATTACACTATATAAATATATGTTAAGATGTAATTTTTCTAAATAACTCACTAATTAGAAATTAATATTTGTATAATTCAAAGTATTAGAAAATATTATATCAGGATAAGTAGAACTCAGTTCGTTTATGTCGTTTCAGTTTTGTAGTCAATCTCAAATTTAATATGTTTTTATTTTCCATATATAAATCCGTAAGTTTTCTTGTTATCTATTTCAATGTGCGAAAATATTTTGTGATGTATTAGTCTAATTTCTAAAATATTTTTGTATGAGCACCAACTTAGTTTTTGCTGTGTTTTCTGTGATCGCCGGCTGAGTTTTTGCTGTGTTTTTCCTGTGATCCCCGGTTTTAAATTTTACAAATTCTTAATATAAAAAATTCCAGATGAAAAAAACAAAAGAAAAATATCATATAATTTCCGAGATTTTTATATATATATTTACAAATAACAAGTCGGAATTGTCACTAGTTGGGTGCGTTTTTCATTCCTGCTCCTTCGTTGAGACGACGCCATTTCGCTCACGCCTCTCACTTCTCACCTCAAAACGTTTTCGCTTCAAATTTACTTCTCCTTTCGTCTCCTACAGAGCCGATCTCTATCTGGGTAAAGCTCGTCACTTTCCCTTCTCCCTCTTTACGCTGCTCGATCGCTGTTTTAGGGTTTTTTTCTGGGAGCCGATTTGGGTTTCATCAACTCTCGTTTGAATTGATTGCATTTCCTAGAGAAATTCGTCGAATTGTCTCCTTTTTTTGTCTTGTTTGCGATGAATTTTGCTCCTTTACCTAAACATTTCGAGCTGAATTTTGTCAGTTTTATCACTTGAGCCCTCTCCGTCACTTAAAAACCTTACCTTTTTTGGCTAGGGTTTTTCTGGAGTCTGAATAGAGTCAGATATTGCTTGAGATGATCAAAATGTTTGTAATTCTTGTGGGTTTTACTTGATTTTGTGTTGTTGTTTTTCAATTCTGTATCTGCTGTTTAAACACGAGTCTTGATTATCGGTTTCAGTGGGTTCCTGGATTTAATACTTTAGTGTCATGTCTTTTTGTTTACATTTTGCACAATTCATTTGGTTGGAAATACCCCTATCTTTAGGATTTCGCAGTATTCTCACTTGTAAGATTAATACTTGGATGTTCATTGATGCAGGGGTTTCTTGCATGATGTACGTACTGGCGCAATCTTAATTAAAGATGGCATCTCCACATAATATTGAGTTGGAGGCAGCTAAGTTTCTGCACAAGCTCATTCAAGATTCGAAAGATGAACCTGCAAAGCTAGCAACGAAACTTTATGTGGTTAGGTGGCTTAACCTGGTGGATGCTTCATGTGTATCTTAAGTTTTGATAGTGTGCTTTAACTTCATTTATTCTTTTGATTACTCTAGATATTGCAGCACATGAAAACAAGCGGAAAAGAACACTCAATGCCGTATCAAGTCATATCGAGGTATGGTCTTCTTAGAAACCACCAGTTTTTAGTTAATGAATTACTGCTTAGGTTGATTAAGACGCTGTTACAGTCTTATGATATCAGGAAGCACATGAGCGTTTGTAATAGTTGTATTGCACTTGCAATATCGCATATACTTATTCTGCGTCAAAGCTGTTTTTCATGCTTTTGAGAACTACCACTCATGTTCATGTCTTTAACTATAGTTCTTCTGATATGTTCTTTCCAAAACTCCTAGGGCCATGGAGACTGTCGTCAATCAACATGGTCTTGACATTGAAGCTTTGAAGTCATCACGTCTTCCTCCATCTGGTGGGACCCCAATGGAAGATTCTGGGTCTGCACATCTGGCTGGTAGTTCCATTTATCCTCTTTGGGTTTAAAGTGCGTTTATTGTATGGGAATTTTAATCCTGGATTTATTGTTTTGTTAAATTCTCTCCATTCGTGTGGAATACAGGGTCTTCCCAAGTTGTTGGAGTTAGCAATGACTCCAAAACAAGCCTAGTTGATAATGAGATGTCAAAATATGATGCATTCACATCTGGTAGGCAGCTTGGTGGCTCAAACAGTGCATCTCAAGCTGTTTACCAAGGGTCTGGAACTCGAAGCAATAGATCCTTTGATCATGAGAGTCCTTCCAGCTTGGACTCTAAGTCAGGAAATTCTCAATCCCACGATACAATGAATCAAAGAGATGTCAAGTCAAGTGCAAAGAGAAAGAGAGGAGAATCATCTTTTTCGTGGGACCAAAATATGGATAATTCTCAAATATTTGATACTCATGGGGCAGTGGAGGATCAGACTAGAAAAGTAAGCAAAGTGGAAATGCCTGGTAATTCAGGTAGGGACATGTGCCTCAAAATGATTTCTTATATAATGGAGCAAATCTTTTTATACCTAAAAATGTGAGAAATACTAACTCTTTTGGGTGTAATTTCAAGTTAAGAAACACAATGTTGCAGCCTACTTTTTCGGTTATTTTTAAAATGCATGTTAACTGGTTAATCTACTTTTGTACTTCTTTGCTACTAAAACACAGGGGACATTGATAATTTGCATGCCGGGTTGTCATCAGACGCGTACGCGACTCCTCAGGTACATCCTTTACACTTATGTTTTTGGGGTTTCCTCCACTTTGTATTTCGTACTCTATCCATAACAATTTGCTTATTGAAATCATATCGGTGAGCTTTCCTCACTGCAAGTTTCTAACATGTTAGGACTTTACGTTAATCTTATTTGATGCATAAAATCTTTTAAAATTAAAATTAAGAGATAAGTTCTGCCACCTGATATATTATTTGCTGAAGCATTTGTAACTCTTATAAGTATCGTAACTTTTTTTTTCTTTCTGTTTTTAACTATTTTATACATGAAGAATCTACTTGAATTTCCCTTGGTAGTTTCCCTAGAATAGAAATGAATGCCTCTAAATCCATTTCGTTAAAAGGTTTAACTCTGTCAATACCTCATATGCTATGCAAGGTTATATATTATATGTGCATTTAGTCTAACCGTGTCTTTAATTCTACAAAAAGTCCTCGTTTTACGTCCTGCTGAAGTAATTAGTTGGTCATCATGCGTTCTTAATGCCACATGTTCATATCTGTGGCAGGGTGGCTGGCAAAATAGTGATGTTACGGCAAATAGGCCTCCACCTTATAGAGATACCGGGAAATCTGTCGCAGCAGATGATTTACTGCCTTCAGGTCCGCTTTTTAAAGAGCAACAATTGAAGCAGCTCAGAGCCCAGTGCCTTGTGTTTTTAGCTCTCAGGTAATTTTGCAGTCTCCGTAACCTTTTATTTGCTCAGTTTGGTGCGATTGTTACTCTATAATGCTTTGGCTGGTTTTTCTCTCTTAGAAATGGTTTGATGCCGAAGAAGCTGCACATCGATATTGCCCTTGGAAATATTTCCCCCAAAGATGGTAATTGTTTGCTTCCTATTAGGCAATTTTCTTAGCCATTTTCGACATGCTTTCCCTCGGATTGTAATTACATGCAATACAGATGGTTTCCGCAAAGATTTGTTTGATCAGAAAGGAAGAACACACTCTCTCGGTGAATTGGGTAGCATTCACGAAGTCTCAACTCCATCAGCAAGAATGGATAATCCTACCGGAAGACTGGCTGAAATGGATTTTTCCTCAAAAGAAACAGAGATTTCACGAGTAGAGGACAGAAGTTTCTCTCAGACTGTATTTTCCGAGGGACAAAAGCTTCTTCTGGCATCTAAAATTCCAGACTCTCAGCTGCAAAATCAGGTTTCTGGTAGTCATTCTGAGCTGGCTTCTTCTTCAGGTGGTGTACCCAAACACGCACCATCAGAGATGGTAGGGTGGCCTGGAGTTAATAATCGTGATGACTTCCCAACTTCCGCTATACAACTCGATGACTTATATAATCCAGGTCAGGGTACAACATTAGATGTGTGAATTGTGATGATATTCCCCTTTTTTTGTAGTGGAAAACTTCAAGTTAACGTGGTTGATGACTTTTCAAACATGGATATATGGTACCTTGCAGATCAAGAGGAAGGTAACATGCAACCATCACCAAAGTACACAATGTCACAGAAATGGATGATGGATCAGCAGAATAAGAGACTTTTGGCTGATCGGAATTGGGGTCTTAAACAGCAGAAAGCTGACCAGGCAATTGGTGCAAGGTTCAGTGAGCTGAAGGTCTTTCTCTTGCCCTTTTCATCCGTTTCAATTTTTTCCTTTTCTTCTATCATCGTACTAGTGACTGATTTATTTGAGTGTTTCAAAATTATGAATTATGCCTGCTGTTTCTGGTGGTTTAGATATCCTTTTCTTGTAATTAGAGCAGATCAGTAATCATATTTTGTATTCATCTATGGATATAGATAAGCATGATATCGAGATCGGGTAAATTCTTGAGCTCTACCTACTGGAACCTGTGGTCGTAACCCATGATGTACTTGAGCTATTGTGTTAATACTAAATATCGATCTTAATGAGATGGATAGTTTAAAGCTGTATCAGCTTTGCGGATGACGTCAGTTGTTTTACCTGCTTCCATGAATGGGCGCATTAATCTGGTTCAGTTTACAGAGGATATAGATTGTTTCGCTTGGGATGAGCTTTTACATCTCTCTTAATATTTGAAGTAACTGCTAGGATTGTCTGTTTTGGCTTATTTTGTCAAAATACCCATCAAATTTGAATTATACTAGCAGTATTTGTCGCTCTGCTTTATTTAATTCTCTCTGTGTAGAATATAAAAATTACGTATCTTAATCTGCAGGAACTTGTTAGTTCTTCAGAGGATATATCTGCAAAGACGAAGAGTGTAATAGAATTAAAAAAGCTTCAGCTATTGAATCTTCAACGGCGTTTGAGGAGGTAACTTTTTGTAATCTGGTGTTACAAAATTTAAATGGATTTCTCATTCAGTTGATGCTTCAATATCTTTATACGTTATGATTTCTGTAAGTACGACTTACAGAACATAGAACTAGCTATCTTGCTAGTCCTATACTACAGAGAATGCAAACATTTTTTCCTTCTCTGTATATACACATGTATATGCTCAACCTTTCATATCATCTCTCAGCTGCTAGTGTTTTGTTGATTTGTTGAAGCAGTGAGTTTCTCTACAACTTCTTCAAACCTATTGCAACTGATGTTGAAAATCTAAAGTCGTATAAGAAACATAAGCACGGCAGGAGAATTAAGCAGCTTGAGAAGTATGAACAGAAAATGAAGGAAGAGCGACAGAGGAGAATTCGTGAGAGGCAGAAGGAGTTCTTTGGGGAGATAGAGGTTCACAAGTAAGTGGAATTAGTTTTCTATCCTAATCCATTCTTCTCTTTGTCCACCCACTTCTGTTTGCTCCAGTTTGTAAGCCTAGTAGAACACTTTGTTTATATATTTTTAATGGTTTTGAACTCAAAGATTCGATTATAACCTTGCTTTAGGGAAAGGCTAGAGGATTTATTCAAAGTTAGGAGAGAAAGGTGGAAGGGTTTCAATAGGTCTGTGAAGGATTTCCACAAGCGAAAGGAACGCTTTCATCGAGAAAAGATCGACAAAATCCAGAGGGAGAAGATTAATTTGTTAAAGATTAATGATGTGGAGGGTTATCTCCGTATGGTGCAGGTGTGGTCTCTGAACTTATTTTTGAAGGTTTAGGGTCAAGTTGCTACTTCTGTTTTGTATAATTCGAGCAATTGGTGAAATATAGGATGCCAAGTCAGATCGTGTAAAGCAACTACTCAAAGAGACTGAGAAGTACCTTCAGAAACTTGGATCTAAGTTGAAGGAGGCAAAATCTTTGGCCAGTCGATTTGAGAATGAGGCAGATGAGACACACGCCGCAATGGCTGTTGAAGATGAAACTTCGGTTGAGAATGAAGATGAGAGTGACCAGGCAAAGGCAAGTTATCTTTCCCAAGAATTCATTTTCTTTGTGCATTCTTCCATTTTTTTCTGACGTGGTTATAAACTATCTGCTACACAGCATTACCTGGAAAGCAATGAAAAATACTACTTGATGGCTCACAGGTAAATTGCTGCTTCATATAATTACTGGCCAAGCATCATCCAAGATGCCCACCGAGTTTTGTTGTTTTCATATTATATGTGAATTGTGAACTTTTTCCCTTAACATTTTATCCAAAAAGGTGGCTATCTTATTTATAAAATAGACTTTGTTTGGACATCTTTCCTCATTCCTCTACATACGTTAATTTTTTTTTTGGCAGTATAAAAGAAAATATTAACGAGCAGCCAGCATGCCTAAAGGGTGGAAAATTGAGAGAGTAAGCAGACCATAGCCCCCCCTTTCTGGCTTTCGTAACTATATGTTTGAGTACCTACTAGGTTTTGGTAAGAGTATGTTGTGTTAATGCTTACAACTACAAAATCTGACTTCAGGTACCAAATGAATGGCCTAAGATGGCTTCTTTCCCTGTACAACAATCATTTAAATGGCATTCTAGCTGATGAGATGGGTCTCGGTAAAACTGTGCAGGTATTAAATAGTTCCCCAATTGGTAGATATGTGAAAATGTTATATTTGTATTTATTTGGTTATAAAATGCATTTGTTCCATAATAATTTTTCTCCATTTCAGGTTATATCGTTAATTTGCTATCTGATGGAGACAAAAAATGATAGAGGTCCATTCTTGGTTGTTGTACCATCTTCAGTTCTGCCTGGTTGGGTGTCAGAAATAAACTTCTGGGCCCCTACAATTCAGAAAATTGTTTATTGTGGCCCTCCGGAGGATAGACGCAAGCTATTCAAGTACTGAGAGGCAAAGTTATATTTCTGTTGTTCTATATCTCTCAGATATGAAGGTTCACTGTTTTCTTTATTATTTGCAGGGAGCAAATTGTTCATCAGAAGTTCAATGTCCTTCTGACAACATATGAATATCTAATGAACAAGCATGATAGGCCTAAATTAAGCAAGATCCACTGGCATTACATCATTATTGACGAAGGACATCGCATAAAGAATGCTTCTTGCAAGTTAAACGCAGACTTGAAACACTATAATAGCTCCCACCGACTCTTGTTAACTGGGACGCCATTGCAGGTTCATTTTTCTTTCCTCTCCTTCCTTTCTTATCTTACTATTGACTACCATTTTGTTGCTACTATCTGTTGTTGACATTACTCATTACGTCAGTGTTTTACATCTCTTATAGAACAACCTGGAAGAATTATGGGCTCTGCTTAATTTCTTGTTGCCTAATATATTCAACTCATCAGAAGACTTTTCACAGTGGTTCAACAAACCATTTCAAAGTAATGGAGATAATTCTGCGGAAGAGGTAGCATTGGCTAATTTTGTTATTCAGATGACAACATATATATACTAATCTTGAAACTTAGTGGTTCTAACACGCTTATGGTTGCCATCTGACTAGGCCTTGCTATCGGAAGAAGAGAATTTGCTGATCATCAATCGCCTTCACCAAGTTCTCCGACCATTTGTGTTGCGGCGGCTGAAACATAAGGTTCAATATAAAAGTTCCCCATAGAATAATCATCCATGCAACATTTTTTCTTTGTTTTCCTTCCGCTGTATAGAATTTTAACCTTGTGGTTCTATAACCTTCATTGTGTTTTTGACATGGAAGGATATTGGCGTAAAATGTACGCATCTCAATTATTGGTATCTTTTGATGTTATTTTAACTGTATAAGCTATTGATTTTGGTAGGTGGAGAATGAACTTCCTGAAAAGATAGAGAGACTCATACGATGCGAGGCTTCTGCCTATCAGAAGCTGTTGATGAAGAGGGTTGAGGACAATCTTGGCTCACTTGGAAATGCGAAGGTGCTCTTTTGTGTTCAACATATTGTCAGTTTATACTGTTGAGTTATTTCTTAGGTAGTTGCTTTTTACAGTCTCGTGCGGTGCACAACTCTGTAATGGAGCTTCGGAATATATGCAATCATCCATATCTCAGCCAACTTCATGCAGAGGAGGTAATAGTTTAATTAACATATATGGAAACAAATGCGCCATACGGAACTAAGAAATTTCTGATGAAGGGCCTGTGTGGATAATTTTCCTTAGGTTAATAGCTTAATTCCTGAGCATTTTCTTCCCCCGATAATAAGACTGTGTGGGAAGCTTGAGATGTTAGACCGTCTCTTGCCCAAACTCAAAGCAACAGACCACCGGGTAATGATTATTCTCTTCTCTGTCATGGTAATGGAATAATATTGATAATTCAAGGCAACATCTGACTTTTCAAGCTGTATTGCGAGTTCAAGTAATGTCTAAAGTATCTTGCAATGATGCCTTGTATCTTAAGGATTGTGACAACTGACAAGTGTACACAAGAATTTAAATTACCTGTATTTTTTTGAAGAATTTCTATGTTCGGGAGTGAGCGAGGCATATTGGTATATTCCAGCTAGTATTTGACTTTGTAGCTTCAAGTATACTGAATTCTAGTACTTTTTGAAATGCAGAATGATGCCATGATTTGTATCTCTGCTGCATGTTGAGCCTAAATTTGATTGCAGACGCATATAACTGGTTGTTACCTTTTATGCATGAATTTCCGCAGGTT
Source organism: Aurinia saxatilis (assembly GCA_900406295.1). Lineage (NCBI taxonomy): Eukaryota > Viridiplantae > Streptophyta > Magnoliopsida > Brassicales > Brassicaceae > Aurinia > Aurinia saxatilis. The sequence goes on from OVAP01000955.1 coordinate 14,592, forward strand.
CTCTTCTTTTCCACAATGACAAGGCTACTTGATGTTATGGAGGATTACCTGACCTTCAAGGGATACAAGTACCTTAGGCTAGATGGGCACACATCTGGGGGTGACCGCGGAGCACTTATAGATGGGTTCAACAAGGCTGATTCACCATTTTTCATTTTTCTGTTGAGGTGATACATGATACTGATATTTCATGGCCAGGATTTCTTAATTATTAAGTTTCCATAATGATTCATGTTAGCTCTGAATACTTATCATTCAGATACTACAATTTGTACATGCTAGTTGTGTGCTCATAACTATATAAATGTGATTTCTGAATCTTTCGTGAAAATTCAGCATACGGGCTGGTGGAGTAGGAGTTAATCTTCAAGCCGCTGATACTGTGATAATATTTGACACCGACTGGAATCCTCAGGTTAAGCATAACAGTCCCTTATAACAATTATAGTAGAATGCTGTGGACTCTGTTCGGACTTGAGGAGCATTTGTTATCTATTTCAGGTTGATCTTCAAGCTCAAGCTAGGGCTCACAGGATTGGCCAGAAAAGAGATGTTCTAGTTCTTCGTTTTGAAACGGTTAGTTTGTTTTTGTCTTAGAGGAATTCAAGTTTTAGAAAAGAAATTTGCTTTTTCTCCTTTCATTTCACAGCTGTGGCTTCTAACGAACCGCAGTGATCCTTAAACCAGTTGTGTCTCATGTCGTGGGACAGTCTGTTCGTTGTGTGTTTCTTTCCTCTGATTAGTAATTCTTTAATTGAGCCATCTGAACTATTTGTCCTGGTTCTTTCTTGTTTCCTAAGGTCAATACTGTCGAGGAACAAGTTAGAGCGTCAGCCGAGCATAAACTTGGAGTTGCTAACCAGAGTATAACGGCCGGCTTCTTCGACAATAACACAAGGTAAATCACGAGACATCTCCTTTTTTTTCTTCAAAAGTACTAATTACCGACTTTTTAATGGAATTGATTTGGCTATTTTATTACAGCGCTGAGGATCGTAAGGAATATTTGGAGTCCCTATTGCGTGAGTCAAAGAAAGAGGAGGCTGCACCAGTGTTGGACGATGATGCCTTAAATGATCTTATAGCTCGAAGGTAGCTGCTGTTTCATTGTTTTATTTCAGAATACTTTTACGTGTGCACATATTTCGATTTTATGACAGCCTATGCAACATATTGAATTTAAATTATTATAATGCTTTGGCTCCTTCAGTTGTGCACTACCATAACCGCAAATTGGTCTATACAAAGTATATATAGTCTTTATAAAGTAGTTATCATATTGTTATCTATAAAATAACTTCTGCTAGGTACTTTCATGTGTTCTCTATTGAATTATAGCTTGGGTTTCTGTCTTGTTCTTAAATGGAACTCTTTTTACACTTCTGTGCATCTCGAATCTCCTTGGACTGTCGTGGATATCTGACATTTCTGTTGTCTTTTTAGGGAGTCAGAGATCGATATCTTTGAATCCATTGACAAACAAAGAAAAGACGATGAGATGGTATGCTTGCTCTTAATAACTTCATTTTTGACTTGTTTAATTAGTGTAAAATGATGATTATCTGAAATTGTTATGGTCTTGCAGGAAACATGGAAGAGTTTGGTACAGGCGCCAGGGTCCAAAAGTCTTTCCCCTATACCACCTATACCCTCTCGCCTTGTTACTGAGGATGACTTGAAGCTACTATATGAAGCAATGAAAATAAATAATGTCCCGATGGTTGCAGTAGAATCAAATACTGGTATGAAGCGGAAAGGTGGTTCGGTTGGCGGCTTAGATACTCAGCAATATGGAAGAGGCAAACGAGCGAGAGAGGTTTGTTGAGTAAATCGTTTTTGTAACTTTCAATTGCCTACCATACTATGATCCTGCTGGTAGCACTTTTGCTTATTACTCTAAATTGCTAAAATACAACTTCTGAAGGTTCGATCTTATGAAGAGCAACTGACAGAGGAGGAGTTTGACAAGATGTGTCAGACAGAGTCAGCCGATTCTCCCAGAGGCAAGGAAGAAGGAAACGAAAAGAACTTGACAAATGATACTACAGATATTCTGGCTGGAAACACCAATGAAAAGAGCTTGGCAAATGATACATTAAATATTTTGGCTGGAAACACTGGTGAAACGAGCTTGGCAACCGATAAGCCAGATATTCTGTCTGAAAACATTGGTGACACAATAATTCCCACATCTTCGGCATTGCCACTGACTTCACAATCCGTTGTACCCCTACAGACATTACAGCAGCCACCGAAAGAAGTAGCCGAACCTGTGAAACGTGGCCGTGGTAGGCCGAAGAGAGCCGATAAAACTTCAAATCGTTCGTCGGTATCAGTTTCAGGCAGGACACAGGCGACAAGTGATGCTAGACCGTCGATAATGATTGGTTCTGATGTTCCCATCTCTAGAGGAAAGGATGAAACAGCTTCTCATGCTAGTTCGTCTCGTCCTCTTACTTCGCCTGATTTGTCTGTTCCTCCTGGTTTTCAATCATTTCCAGCCTCCAACACTCCTCCAACGCCAACAAGAGGTCGGGGAAGAGGACGAGGCAGGGGGCGAGGCACAGGAAGAGGAAGGAGAGCGGAAAATATGTTGCATGGTGCGGATAGTTCTGTAGGTATTGAATCAAAGATGAATCCTACAAGTACTCAGAGGACTGATGCGGTTGCATCAAATTTAGTAACTGTTCCGGTACCCAAACCTACTGAAGGAAGTACTTCAAATCTTGAGCCACCGCCTTCCCAACATTCTGATACTACTGCTGTTCAGCCCTCTCGTGTTGTGTCCATTCAGGAGAGTAGTCCGCAGTGCATAGAAAACAAACCAGCAAGAGCAGCTGATTTAGATGCACCGCCTGGTTTTGGTTCTGGATCACACCGTCTAAATATATCGGAGGATTCCTTGGGAAAAAAGCCAGTTGCTGTAAAGAACAAGCCTGCTATTCCAGATGTGAGACATGACCAGGGTTCAGGAGTTACAAAACAGTCAGTTAACTTACCAAGCTCTACTTCTGTAGGTATGTAAACTCGCACTTTGCCTAATCGTTTTGACAAACAGGTGTCACGAGAATCTTAATGTCATATCAATTCTTTTGGTAGGTCGTCCCCCAGGTCAAAATCAGAGGGCTGTTGGATCTAAAGGTCCTGCCATAGCCTCCGTTGAGACTGGAAGAATTACAAATCCAGATGGTCCAACATATACAACATCCACTACTGGGACAACTGCACTATCAGACGCTAATCACCCATTGAGCCCCCAACCTGTCTGTTCTACGGTTGAAGGTACAAGTTTGAAACATCGAAGCTTATTTTGGTTTGAATTCTTAATCTTTACTGTCATGCGCTGTTTTCTTTGCAGTTCAAGGTGCCAATGTTCTTTCTCCTCCAACCATGCCTGTAAAGAGGCAAGGTCGTAAGACGCCAAGCAGAGGAGAAACTCCTAGACGCCGAGGAAGGAGGCATGCTCAAGCTTCACCTGCTGCTGATGGCTCTTCTGCACGGAGTACAAGATCGACACCACAAATTGAGGTCAAGGGTGGTGAAATATCAGTTGGAAGTAAGAGCGTTGCTGTTTCCCATGAGCAACCCCATAACAGCCAGGCGGTTGCACACTCTTTTGGCAGTACAAGTCAGGAAAGAAGAAAAGAAACACCAGGTGCTGGTTGTTCTGGAAGGAAACAAACTGCTGATGTGACCGATGTTGCTCGTGTCATGAAAGAGATATTTTCAGAAACTTCCTCATTAAAAAGTAAAGTTGGTGAGCCTTCTGAAACAATAGGAACAAATGAGCCTGACGAGCAATCCCCAAGTAAGATGAATTTGCACATAGGTAAGACAGGCGAGGCAGAGAATGTAATCCAACCTGCCAAGCAAATCTTGGGAGTAGAATCTTCAACTGACTTGGAGGCTGCTATTTCTGAGTCTAATGATTCAACACCTCAAGGTGCTATGCTCACTCTCTCAAAAGTTCCTATGGGTGGAGAGTTGGCTGAGGCAAGCTTGAAAGTAGCAACACCAGCCGATCCAAACTTGGGAATAGCAGCATTTGTGTCCAGTGTTCCAGAAGAAAATAAAACTTCGGATTCTTCTTTGATGGTCGAAAGAATTGTAAAACCTTCGTTTGGGTTTGGTGATCCTGTTAATCAGTCTGATGGTACTTCAGATCAAGGCACTACGTCCATTGATTCAAAAACCCCAATGGACACGGATTTGCTTGAGATAACCAAAGAAAGTCAACCAGTAGAATCTCAGGATGATACACAAAGATTACCTGCTTTTAGTACTGATCTCGTTGAGGATTCTAACAAACAGGCAGGGCCATCAATGTCATCTCCAGTTTCTCCTGGAGTAATAAAGGTGACTGAAAATATAGTTGGACAGGAATCAGAGGAGTCTTTGGGAACTACTCCAATTAATTCTGCCAATGATGTTGAAGATTCTGAAATGCCTTTAGCATCCAGTGGCAAGGGTTTTCCAAAAGAAAAAGAGTCTCCTGAAGTTTATGGAGATGGTGGTAGCAATTTTTCTGGAATTAGTACACATTTACCTGAAAAGTTGAATGATTCTGTGATTAAAAGTACTTTGGAGACGGGTGCTTCCACATCTGAAAAGGTGCTAGAAAAGGAGCGTCTCACATCCAGTTCTGATGATCTAAAGTGTGTCCTTGATCCCGAGAAAAAAGGTGTAGCTGAGGTGACGTGTCTGAGCACTGATACTGCCAGAGAAATGAACATGCCTTCAAAACCTGCTGGCTCCAGTGATGCGGTTGCTTTAGGAACAGCTGAAATAGTTCCTGTTGGCCATTCTCTGAAATCTCCACCTGATGTTTCGACTGAGGGAGCTCATGCAGCCCCGGTTGTAATGGAAGAGGCTTCATGTAGTCTCGAGAATTCTGAAGCTTCATATAACCTAAGCAAGGAGAAAACAATAGTCTCAGATGTTCCTCACTCTGTTTCTGGTCATCAGACAGGATTACATGCAGACAGAGATTGTGACACTGATTTGTCGGTGGTTACTGGAATTGCTAAAACTGACCATGTCAAGATTCCTGATGGTGAAATAGATTCTTCTGTGATGCAACTCTCCTCAAGAGATGGTTTTGCTACCGTTTCTGCTCTGGGAAATCGCACTGCAAATCAGCTTGCAGAAGAACAATCTAATGCATCTAGATCAACAACTTCAGAACCTCTATCCGAAGAACAGCGAGAAACAAATCCTTCATTTGAAGTTGCGGGCGAAAAAATTGAGTGTGATAAAAGTGGAACCACCCCCTTGCTTCCAGTAGAACAGATGAATGTGCATCCCAAGGTTGGGCCTCATGAGCTTGAGACAAATTCTGAGGAATTTCAAGGTAGGAATGATGAAATTCCACATGTGGATGACAAATCTTTTGATACTACAACTCAGACTGTTAAGGAAGTTGAGGCAGAAAGTCAAGCGGGTGAGAATCCGAATAATCAGATTTGCAATGTTGGGCCGAGTTCAGCTGCATTGCAGACTGATGAATTGTCAAAAGGTGGTCACACTAGCATTGACATGCAGCCGTTGGTTGAAATCACAGGCAATGAAAACTCTATATCACTTGTTAATCAAGATTATGGTAGTCCTGAATCTGAATCTGATGCAGAACAAGTGTCTGAAGATTCTATTTCGATTCAAGGGAGTGATGTTTCTAAAGTTGGTGGGCAAACTACTATGACGGACGTACAGATGGAGATTGTTGGTGATGCCAAACTTCAGGTGGGTTGTTCTGTTAAGACTGAGGAGAAAGATAAAACTCTTGAATCCATTACACCCAGTGGTGGTACTGACAAGCCTGCCCCTTCTGAGAAGATAAAAGACGGTGAAGGAACTAGGTCACCTGAAAAGCATGATGTCAGTCCAATGGAAGTGATTGGTCATGAGGAATTTGAAACAGAGACACATGCTCCTCCAGATTCAAGTGATGTTGATATGTCAGAATGCAGGCCTGATGGTGGAGAAATTAATATATCATCTGAGCAGGTCGTAGATGTATCACATGATTTAAAAGTTTCTCGCTCTCTGCCACAGGATCAAACAGGTATTCCTGTGGTTGGTCCAGTGCCTAAATATTTGCAAGAGAACAGGGATGGACCTGCATCACCTCAGGAAGCAGCAAAGGACATCTTGGTTTTTCAGTCCGAGGAAAATCAGTCTCGGAGTATTTTGTCGGAGAATGCTTCTGAGCAGATGGACATCTCTGGTGGCAGCATTCCAGAGAAGACATGTCAGCCTTCAACATCTATCCAGTCTGAGGATGAGAATGACAATAACTTATCCCAGCCTGAATTGCATTCAAAATCAGCTCAATTTTGTGAGGGATCTGGATCAGAGATAACCTCTGCTATGTCGGTAAATAAATCAGCTAATCCCCAGCTCGTATCCTCCAGTTTGGAGGAGCAAAAGGACTCTGACAGTGCAATCGTTGGACTGGAAGAATCCAAAGATTCTGAACCTGGCAGACTCGATCATATTTGCGACTCTGATGTCCAGCCCTCCCCATCAATTTCAACCGAAGAAAAGAAAATTGGGAGTGATATGCAGCAAGAGGAATGCAAAGACCTTGAAGCCGGCAAAGATCGTACATGCAACAGTGAGACAAGTGCTGCTATGGCTGTAGACACACCAGCTCCAGCTGATGTTCAGCCGTCATCGTCAACAGTTGAGCAAACGAATACTGAGGAAAAAGAGCAAGTTGAAACTGCTGTATGTGAGAAAGCTGATATTACTACTGGATGTTTGTCAGAGCCTCAAATTATATTACCGTCCGCTGCAGAGCAAGTGGGAAATATGCAGGTTCTTTCACTCAATGATGCATCTGCTAGCATGGTTGCGTCAGAAGGAACAGAGAACTCTAAACCCGTCGCCAGTGCATCAGAAAGTGCTGTTGAAGGTACAGATGTCCCTGCATCTCTCCCTGCTGAGAACCCTTCGGACATGATGGTTGATGGTGAAGCCACCGGCACTACTGTCTCTGTTCAGCCAGAGGCGTTATCCGCGAATCTAGTTGCAACAGAGGAGGCCACACAAGTGAGAGAAATGGGTAATGCAGGTGACCATTCTGAAGATAAGGAAGAATCAAAGGGTCATTCAGAGCACTCGTCTTCAGCTTTGAGTTCCAAGGAAGAGAATAAGGAAAGTTCCCCAGCAGAGGTAGATGGTTTGGAGGAACCAGAACCTAAGTGCTCTATCTCAGGTTCTGACATAAAGGGAGATGATAAGAAATGCGCCGGAAATAGCGAAGCAGCTGAGTTGGATTCAAACGCACCACCAGAATCAGGAAACTCTATTTCTGTTGCTATTGAAGCAAGTTCTGTTCCATCGGAGTCTTTGGTGACCGAAGAGAGCAAAGCAGAGGAGTCAAAAGGTCTTGAGGACGTTTAGTTTATTTAATCTAAGATAAAGTTATTGATATGTAATATCTGAAATTAAGAACTTAAAGCTAGTATGTTTTAGTTTCGGAGTTGTTTAATTTTGCAAATGCATATGATCTAGTCAATTACATAATATAATTATGAAAAGGTTCTTTTAATTGGCTATTACAAAAATATAGAGCAACTAATCCTGAGCAGAATGAGCAATTACACAAGCTAGTTGATATTCAGTCCTCACCACTATGGATGGGCAAACGAGAACTCGGGAGAAGATTTTGTGGAAATGGGAATTCGGGGACAAAACGGGAACTTGGAACGGAATTTTGTGGGAAGGGACGAAACAGGACGGGACGGGAATTACGTTCACCCATACTCACCACAAGCCAACGCACAATTACTATTGAAGACGTTCTGTGTANATTGATATGTAATATCTGAAATTAAAAACTTAAATCTAGTATGTTTTAGTTTCGGAGTTGTTTAATTTTGCAAATGCATATGATCTAGTCAATTACATATGAAATATAATTATGAAAAGGTTCTTTTAAATTGGTTATTACAAAATATAGAGCAACTAATCCTGAGCAGAATGAGCAATTACACAAGCTAGTTGATATTCAGTCCTCACCACTATGGGTGGGCAAACGGAAATTCGGGACAGGATTTTGTGGAAATGGGAATTCAGGGACAAAACGGGAACTCGGAACAGAATTTTGTGGGAAGGGATGAAATAGGACGGGACGGGAATTACACTCGCCCATACTCACCACAAGCCAACGCACAATTACTATTGAAGACGTTCTGTGTAGTCGAATTCATTGGTCACCAAAGAGAACAATCCAGACAAGTTAAAAGGCAACGAAGATAGTCTTAAGAACCACAANTTCACTTCATTTCATCCATACATTTATTAAGTTGTAAAATTGTAGTATCCACTTCATTTCGTCCTAAATCTCCATCAACCTCTAATTAAGGTAGTCTTATGAACCACAATGACTTTGTTAACAAGTTGGCTGACAGAAAGACTTGTTTGGAGNGTCTTAAGAACCACAATGACTTTGTTAACAAGTTGGCTGACAGAAAGACTTGTTTGGAGTTGATAGATACAAAGTGTTCTTTCAAGGTACGATGATGCTATTTTCCATTTCATTTTGTTGTGAATCTTTCGTTTTCTTTTATCTTTTCNATTTCTTCCATATTAACATGCACAGAAACTAACCTTTTTTTTGCATCCAACTTCTTTTAACTATATGTGAACCAAATTTGGCTTCGTTCCATTTGAACTTTAGGCTTGTGTTGTCCAATTGGAAAGTCATTTATATGGACTTGTTGAAACATTAAGCCACTTATAATTTTGTCAATCGTAGGAAAATACAGGTTTAAACTCCATCCACATCTAATTGGGCCAGTCTTCTGAACCTCAATGACATAATTGGCTGACACAAAGACTTGTACCTAAACATGGAAATGGGAAAGACAGACCTGATTTATTTATTTTTACAAAAATGGATAAAGGACAGTAAAAATTATTTATAAAATTGTCTGAATAAATGTAAATTAGTTCTGGAGACAGAAATGAAGTTTTATTAATATTTGCATTATGGATGTTCACGTTATGGTTCAACTAATAAAGCTAAATGATTATATGGGGGAATTATTTTCTAATTCTGTTGACTTGTAACTTAATAATTAATCCTTCATTCTCACAACACATACAGGGAACTTTGCTTGGCCACCCAGTAATATAANTTCTCACAACACATACAGGGAACTTTGCTTGGCCACCCAGTAATATAATCATTTCAACAATTATTCAATTTCTTATAAACTTTTTTAAAAGGTCAACGGGCATATGGAAATTTCAATATAAAAGCAACCTCTGCCAAGTGCATTCTTCATATACAACAAGAACAAATACTTCAAAGCAAACACAATTTTTTTGGGTTGAGTAGTGATGGCTAAGAGTCAGCAGAGTGTAGCTATTCGGTTTTTATCTCTGCTTGTTTTGTTTCTGGTTGTGCTAGTTTGCGTTGATGGTAAGAGAGTAAGTCATGATGATGGCCATAAGAATGGTCATGACAATGGCCATAAGAAGAGCCATGGCCATGAGAATGACCACAAGGTGAGAAAAGGAAGATGGGAGGATAAGTTGAAGATGAACTTCTATCACAAGAGCTGTCCTCAAGCTGAGAACATCGTGAGAGAGATTGTTTCCAAGAAAATCGCTGCAAACCCTAGCTTGGCTCCCAAGTTACTAAGGATTCATTACCATGACTGCTTTGTTAGGGTATAATATTGCATTTAAATGTTTTGATTTTTTTGTGACATCATTATAATAAAGATATGTCTAATGTTGCTCAATACTGCAATGATATACTTAGGGGTGCGACGCATCACTGCTTTTAGACTCGGTTGCTGGAAAAGAAGCGTCCGAGAAGGAAGCAAGACCAAATCTATCGCTAGTCGGGTTTGAAATCATCGACGAGATCAAGTCTCTTCTTGAAAAACATTGCCCTAGAACCGTCTCATGCGCTGACATTCTCACACTAGCAGCTAGAGATGCTGTCTCCTACCAAGTAATATATATATGTAGTCTAGTGACATTACTAAAAAAAATATTAAATTCGGAATTTGATGTTATATAGTTTGGACGGCCACTATGGAATGTGTTTACCGGACGTGTTGATGGAAGAGTTTCATTGGCGACTGAGGCTGTCAGAGACTTACCATCCGGTGGAGCAAACTTCACCTCTCTACAGAAACTCTTTGCCCAGAGCGATTTGGACGTTGTTGACCTTGTGGCTTTATCAGGTTAATCATCTCTATCCATTTTCTTTTTCATTAGTTTCGCTAGATTTCATATCTAAAAATATTTGTATATATTTTTCTTAAAGAAAGAACCTCCTTATGAAAATGGGAACAAGGAATCGGTGGGAAATATCAGCCACGTGCATTTCCATGTTAGGAAGTGCTTGGGATGCTACCAATTTAATTCTTGCAATCTTCAAGAAGTAGTATAGTATATATATAAACTATTAATTCTTTTCATAAAAAAACCAACATCAAATATTTGAGGAGATATTGGCAGAGGAGTCACACTTGAATTGTGGATCTGTGATAATTACTCAACATTCATTTGTGTTGTTATTAACGAATAATCTGATATATGCATCCTCTGATTAGCTACCTAAAACATCTAGTCTAATCATTTGTGGTAGAGCTAAAAATTTTCACTTCATATATAAGTAAATGATAAGTATAAGTTGTAGTCGATTCAAGATTTCTTATGTTAAAAGACAAAATCTGTATGAATTGAAACAGGGGCACACACAATAGGAACAGCTCGTTGCGGTGTGTTTAGTCGGAGGCTCTCAAACTTCACTGGAAAAGGAGACACAGATCCTTCTTTGAACCCTAGCTACGCCTCTTTACTCAAAACCAAATGCTCCGACAAATCTCAAAGATTCAACTCTTCCGCAGTTGTTGCAATGGATCCTACCGGACATCTATCGTTTGACAGTGGCTACTATGTGTCTCTCCTGCAAAACAAAGGACTCTTCACATCCGACGCAGCCTTGTTGACTGATCCCTCAGCAGCTATCATTGCCAGTGTTTTCAGAATCTCGGAGACTTTTCTTGCTCAGTTTGGTCAGTCTATGATGAAGATGAGTTCCATCAAAGTCCTTACTCTTGGAGATCAAGGTGGTGAGATTCGCAGAAACTGTCGCGTTGTCAACTAATTGAAACTCTATTCTATCCAAATCGTTACCGTAATTTGATTTTCATGTACTCATCTTTTAAGAGTTATTTTCTTAATTGTACTACAATATTGTAACTTTGTTGATGGATATGTTATGATCCGATCAACCTTATAGAATTGTTGGTTTCCTAGGTCCTACGACTAGACAATGCCGATCATCGGACCAAGTCCATGTAATTTTTATGTAAACACTCCTCGTCGGATAAAAGGGAGATAAAATGATACTGATTCTAGAGAAAAAGAGAGATAGAGAAAATGTTGAATACCCATACTCGAGAAGTATCACCAACAGAGAACATGACTGAAATTGTGAGTAAATTTCAACCAAAGAGAGGTTCTTAAAAGCCTGTAGGACAACTAGACATTGGAGTGTTTGTGGTTTCTTCTACAAAATTTGCAAACCACTTTAAGACTTAATCCGATGCTTATAAATGTATATACTATGTTTTTCATTCCATAACATGTGATCTTTTGTTTTCTCAGTTACAACTCAAACTTGAATGCTCTGTTCCAGACAAATGATGAATGTTTGTGTTAATTGTTAAATCCAAATTTGCTCAAGTGGATGAACAGGGTTTTGAAATGTTGAGCCATAGCTCAAGAACACGACCTATCGCCTTCAATTGGTCTTACAATACTAGAGTGAATATGAATGTTGTAAGTGTAATTCTCCAAGTCTATAGTTTCCTAATTCTCTATTCTAGACATTGTTGTCCTCTACACTGACTGAAGTTCACTGCCACCATCCTATAGGCATGTACTTTACAAGTCACAAACAAGACCAGGAATCACAATTGCACATACCACTACTTAAAAAACATCAGATTGTTCCATTAAAAAAAAGGGTTTCCACATTACAATATCCAATGGCAAAGACAATCATCCTCATCATCACATCAATGCCAACACTCCCATTACAAGAAGAACAAGATAAAAGGTACAAACTTGAAGCAAAAGAGACCATGATCCATACCCACTGATTAGCATCAGATGTTAACCTGATCAAAAGCTTGAAGAGCATCACCAGCAAGTCTACAAACCCTCCACTCCTGCAAAACCTGAGCACCCATCTGCTCATAAAACCGAATAGCATTAACATTCCAATCCAACACAACCCACTCAACTCTCCCATACCCCATCTTAACAGCCTGCTTAGCCACAGCACTCAACAACATCCTCCCAAACCCTTTCCTCCTATACGCCTCCCTCACAAATATATCCTCAATATAAAACCCAGGCTTGGCCAAAAAGCTAGAGTAATTCGGAAAAAACAGAACAAACCCAGCAACCACAACATCACTCAACATATCAGGAGTGAAATCATAACTCTCTGTGTCATCAATAGGAAGATCAAGAAGATGGGTTTTGAGTAAAGGAGTGAAATTTGGAGATAAAGGTGCGAGATTTGAAGGGAAGGGAGTGTGGGAGACTTCGAGGAGGAAGACGGTGAAGGAGTGGAAAGGAGGAGAGGTGAAGAGAGTGGAGGCGAGATTGGCTTCTGTGGCGGAGAAGAGATGTGTGAGTTTCTCGAAGACGGCCATTTGGTGGATGAGTTTGATGATGAAAGGGACGTCTGAGGGAGTAGCGAGACGGATACGGGAGAAGAGTGTGTGGCCGATGGGTGGTGATTGTGGGATCATGTTGGGTTCTGGTGCTGCGGTTGGTGGTGGTGGTGGTGCGGCGGCTGCCATTTTTGAGTTTTGGAGAGGATGTGTGAGTGTGAGTGTGAAAGTTAGGGTTTTTAGGAGAGTGGGATAAAGAAGACGTGGAGGTTCTAGAGGAAGCAGGAGGAGGAGACGTGGGATTTCTACTTTTTTGCTTTTTCTTTTCTGTATGAACACTCTTTACTCTTTGTTGGACTATGTAGCATTTACATTTTGGAATGTGCCACATATAGGGATATCAAAATGGGTCAAAATCTATGGATCGACCCATTTTGATCTGATTCATGAATTTTAATGGGTAAAAAAATACGGTTTTAGTGGGTAATGGATAAAATTGGTCGTAAATGAAATGGATTAATGAGTTTAAATGAATTATTCATTAACCCATCAAATTGTTTTTAATCAAATTAAACCAAAATAAAATTAAATGAATAAACCAAAACAAAAATACAAAAATTTAACTTTTTTCAAATTTTTGGTAAAATCTTATTTTTCCATCAAATCTCGTTTTCCCAATAAAATCACAAAACTTTTATCTCTCATCAATCCAAAAAATACATTCCTCCGTCAAAATCATAAAATTGTTATAATAATAATATAATTTTATCGGAATAATAAATATAAATAAA
>OVAP01000956.1:0-28028 GCA_900406295.1 Aurinia saxatilis
TTATACATTACAAATATATGGAAATCTAATATTGATATATGGTCCTAATACAAAACTAAGGAAGATATGGATACGTTTCGAAGAAATTAAGACTAAACGATTCTTGCTTATATATATATATATATGGAATAAATCTGTTCATATAATTTTCTTAGCAACCATTTTATCTCCAAACCAAGAAAGATATTAATGCATATCCCAAAGAAGACTTACAACTTATTCTTGAATTTCTGAGAAATCATCAATTCAAGTAACCTTAATTAATTAGCAACTATTTTATTTTTCTTTATCAAAACTTAGGAACTATCTAATCTCCAGAACTAAGAAACGAAAAGCTCGTGCATATATCTTAAAGAAGATGACTAACGACATTCTTTCTTGAATTTGGTAGAATAATTCATATAAGGGCTTAATTAACCTCTAAACCTATATGTGTTATATCAAACATGCATAGTTTAAGAAAAAAACAAAGAGCTTTTATTTTACTTTTGAATTTAGGGAAAGCTCTTTTTCCAACTTATCAAGCATGATCCTTTAAATTTTAATTATTTTAACTATTTAGGTTATAATTTCGAAAACATTAATGTATGTGAAAGGTGAAAGCAACCATTGGATATTCATAAAGAGATGTAAAAGATTTATATTTTTTTTGAAAAAAGAGATGTGAAAGAGTTGATTTAAGGCGTTAATGAGGGGAAAGAGACATACAAATTAACATAATTAAGAATATAGAGCTTATGATCAAGTTGTTCAAAACTGACTACTTAATTACTAGGTTAAATCAGTATATTCTCTCTCAAGTGCCCCTTCTTATTTAATCTGTAAATTGTTGTTTTCCATCGAATCTGTAAACTGTTGCAGTTGGGACGTCGGGCTCATATTACAACTCATTAACTGCTTGTAGTAAGAAGAAGAATATCATTAATTAACAAAGTTTTTAATTATATCATTGTTTGGAACCCATAGATGCATGTAAGCATAAAGTTGACACGGAGCTCGATATTGACTCCATTATGTTATATATCATGTACTATTTTGTCTTTTCAAAATTAAGCTTGTAATTTCTTATTAGTACATTTATAATTTTATTTATAGATTGAAGCTGGTTCAATGCATATATGAGGCTCGATCTCACAGCAAATATTTAACCTTTTTCTTGCGTAAAATACAATAAAGTACATGCATGTGGTTGTTGATGAATTTCTCTTCTTCTTCTTGTTTGGTTGTTGGATTTCTTACATGTACGTGTGTAATCTTTCGAATCATATGCATACAATTAAGTCCAATCTATCCATTTGAATAAATTATTATTATATATATATATATATATATACACCCATCAATGATGCACATATGAATAAATTTTGAGTAGTCTATATCTTAATAAAATATGAACTGATAAAATATATATAGCCATGAAAATGAAAATGAAAATATATATAGTAATCATATATATATATATATATATATGAGTAAATGAATTGTTGGTCCATGAAAACATATATACATAGAACATATATAGCCACTCAGTATACAAATGCAAGAGATTCGTGATACCCATCCATGTCTTCGTACTACTAAAACATTAATTACACATGCAAAAAAAAAAAAAAAAAAATCAAAGATTATATACAAAAATCTTCATGAAAGATATGTAATAAAATAGCAAACATTGTCCATCACATATTTATGTACTATACTGTTGTTCTTTAATATCTTCACTCATTAACGAATAAAATGTATGTGATGAGACCTAGTTTGTGTTGTACTATATGTTGTGTTCGTTCCATAACATTTAAATCAGTTGCTATCAATTTATAAGCCAACCCCTTAAAATTGACGTAATATTAATTTTTTTACATTAAAATCGCAACTCTGTACACAGGATGTATAAATTTACAGGCGATATAATTATTGCAGTAGATGAAAGCCAACAGTGGCATGGATGGATTCAGCATCATAACAACAAAAGACATTAACTCTATTTGGGGCCGTCAAAGTCAAATGATGCACCTGCAAGAAGGCTAAACCCTTATTTTCACTATAACTACTTTTTTTTTATAAGTAATATTTATTTTTGTTATTAACATATACGTTTTTATGAAAAAAAAAAAGTGAATTGAAGAATCACATATATATCTCAAGGAAAAAACATGAGAGACATCCTTTGTTTCTGGGGTTTTTCGCTTGATCCAATCCGGGTCTGTTGATTTTCTCACCATTGAAGGCCTTACCTTGCCATTGATGCAAACCTGCTCTGATCTTGTTTTATTAAAATGTATATATATTGCAAAATGTATGATATTTTGTTATCATTTATTCAGAATAATGATTTTAAAACCGAGACCCAATCAGTTGGTCGAAAAAACCTGATGTCTGAACAAGGCTGGGATGTGCAAGACTGACATTTTTAGTAATGGTCAGAAGTAAAATAGTTATGACAATGTTCTTTTTGAAGAGATATAGTATTAGTAATTAGGCTTCATGATAAAGCGGATACAACATTTTGTATATTACATAGATCATGCTTAACTCTTACATTTGTTTTGATGTTGCACTTGCACTAATATATAAAGTTCCTAGTATAGACAACATGACGATTGATCTTGGATTACCTTTGACAATAATCAGTACTCACTTTGTTTGTTCTATCGATTTTGATTTACCCCACAATGTCTGTGTGTTGGAAAGACTTAAATTAACTGCATCGCCATCACTGAATAATGAATCGAACCCATGCTGTGGTTGAGCTACTCGTATAGTTTCAATGAAACTCAAGTTCCATCTCACACATGCCCATCACGATCAGATTCATATATATCAGTATGATAGTGATCTCTCCAAGATCCGTTTCACATGATTCAAGTTAATTGATGACATGCATATAGTTTCAAAGATGTATAGGATGTGTGGAAATACCAAACATAAATATATATACTGACGTTATAGAGTGTACGTATATATTTAATTATAAGAAAAAATCAAAAAGAAATGAAAGACTTTAACCAATTAGTTGGTCTCATAAAACATAGAAATTGTGTTTAACAGAAAACAACAAACAGATTCACAGAAATGTGTCCCCCAAAACAGAAAATATTATAGTCGGCATTGCTAAAGCCAAAGCTAAAGTTTCATTTTACATATGTGTCTCTTTTGCTTACTCCAGTCTGTAGTAGGTAGTATTATGATCGGTTCTGGTTTTATTTTATTTTTAAAACACATAATATATGGATATTAATCTTTTTGAATGTATAAATTTAATTTGTTTGGTATAATACTATAACCTAACAATTTTTGTAAATAAATAATTAAAACAATGTTTTATGCAAATAATCGAAAAACATATCTTTAATGTTTTATCTACCAATATATCATGAAAATTATAAACATTTGCGTAATTAAGTATGCAAACACATGAAAAAGATAAATACGAAACAAAATTCAAACAAATCATATAAGTACTAGCAGAGACTCTGTATATATATATCCCCTATATATCCCCGTCAACCAGAAAATAGTAAGAATATAGAAATCTCAATCAATAAATATGAAAGTGAATTAGATGTACATTGAAGTCTCCAATTACACCTATAACAATGGAAACAAAAAAAACTAACAATAGAGGACGATATATATACCAAACCCTAAAAATGTGCCATGCATATATGAATAATTAAGATCCGTATAATATGGCCATATTTGTAGAAAACTACAAGACCCTCGTCTATAATTGAGTACAGTGGGTTGATAGGCTAGGGATATGTCGCAATTGGATTTTCCTAGCTGGAAGCCTAGAACAAATGAATTCGATACTATGAGTTCACCGTTTTCCAATGATCAATTTTTTTGGATAAAAAAATCAACTTCCTAATTTATTTATTTTTCTTTATATATTCTTTTCCAAAAAAAAAAACCTCTTCATATTCTTAATTTTCATCTATAACTTTTACATAATATAGAGTTTTACATCTTTTTTTTCTTATAAGATTAATCTAGTTTTGTTTCTTAGATTAAAATTAAGCTATCTTACGAGAGGCAATATTATTTCCGATTTCGTATAATAACAAAATATAATGATATAGGTTACAATTCAAAAAAATACAACTTAGATTTTTCTTTCAACTAATTATTTTTCTTCGTCGAGTCACACAAGTGGTCATCAAATTTCCGCCTTGTTTTCTATGGATGCAGTTTAGGTAAGATATGTGTACCCTTAGAGCATCTCCAATAATTAAAAAACAAAAAATAATAAAATACTAATGAAGTCTCATAAGTTTTATGAGACTTGTGAATTGAGTCCATTGGATAGAGACTTTAGAGTCCAGTCTCATAAATTGATGAGATTCATTTATTATTTTATTATTTTTTATTTTTTAATTATATTTGGTGAGATTCAATGAATTTCACAATTGGAGATGCTCTTAAGACCTAACATGTGATGATGTCTCGATCGTAGTATAGATTTATAGAGCTAACAAGACAACGACACAACGTGAGAATATACATAAGATCTGCTATAAACTCAAGATTACAAAAAAAACAAGTTTTAGGGCTTCATTTGAGAAGAAACCCATAATGTAGTAGAGTATTGTATTTGTATCCCCATAAATAGGAACGAATTGAAGTATGTATATTGTATGGCATGAGGAGTGGAGTTAGTTGAGCAGAGAATAGTAAATGCTCTATTTAATTATCACTCGATATCCTTTTCACGACGAATGGGTACTATAGGCCTTAAGTTTAATGATACGGTCCATATATTACGGGCCTACTCCAATTGTGGGCACACTAAAAACTTAATTTCGAAAACTCTCTAAAGTCAAATTTATTCATCCTCCCTTATCCACACCATTGGGTGCCAAATTTGGATTCAGTTTCCTTCTTAATTCTTCCAGGTTTTATTAGAATTTACCAATACTTGTATAGTTTACTAATCACAAAACAATAATATATTCACTAACTATTATAATATTGCGATGTAACACATATCAAATGTACTTGGACCGTAGGCTCTCTTCTGAAACTCGTCTTCCCCATAATTCACATTTCTCGGAAATTACTAAAGTTATATGAATGAAAAAAATCGTCAGCATCTTACTATGATTGCAAACATATCACATGGTTTTCAACTACCTTGTTGTATATTTTGTAATAAAATATAGTGAAAAGTCATCAAAATAATATATTCGCACATTTCGACGGTCCAACCAAAAATTAACAAACCACGTGAACCAATTTGACAAAAAAAATTATAGTCTCCGCGTTCATCACAAACCAAACCATCTATGTTATTGATCCAACGGTGACAATACATCGTCCATAGCTACACGCTAAAGCAGGTGATTACCACCTTAAATTCCGACAAAACCGAGAACGACATCGTTTGCGCAAGAGAGTATCTTCTGATGCACGAGCTCGGAAGAATCCATTAATGGAGAGAGAATGTTCTTCTCCTTCTTCCTCCTCTCTCGTCGGATCTCTCTGATATAACCTTCTTCTCTGCGTTGCTCACATTCCTCTCTTTCTCCACATAATTTCGGATCAAAGCTTTAATTTTGGATCTCTCTCTCTTTGGATCATTCTGCAAAATTAGATCTCTGTAAGTGTATTATCTTGAATCAATAGTACTTTTTTTTTTCGTTTTTAATTTAGGGTTGAGATAAAGATTGTGACTTTTCTAGTCTAGGGTTTCTTAATTGAGGAATTGATGGAATATTTTGGGGGAATTTTGAATCTTTAGGTTAAATGGAGAAGGAGAAATCTCCTGTACCTCCAAGTGGAGGTCTTCCTCCACCATCAGGTCGTTACTCTGCATTTTCACCAAATGGAAGTGGTGGCTTTGCTGCTGCTATGAAATCTCCTGCTGTACCTCCAAGTGGGAGTAGCAGCAGCAGCTCCGATGCTAATCGGTTTAGTCACGATATAAGCCGAATGCCGGATAATCCGCCTAAGAATCTCGGCCATCGTCGAGCTCATTCGGAGATACTTACTCTTCCTGATGATTTGAGTTTCGATAGTGATCTTGGTGTGGTTGGTGCTGCTGATGGACCTTCGTTCTCTGATGACACAGATGAGGATTTGTTTATGTATCTCGATATGGATAAGTTTAATTCTTCGTCCGCGAGTTCTTCGCAGCAAATGGGTGAGCCGTCAGAACCTGCGTCTTGGAGGAATGAGTTAGGGTCGAGTTCTAATGCTCAGAATACGAAGCCTGCTGGTTCTAGTGAAAGACCAAGAATCAGGCACCAACACAGCCAGTCGATGGATGGTTCAACGAGTATTAAGCCTGAGATGCTTATGTCGGGGAATGAAGATGCGTCTGGAGGCGACTCTAAGAAAGCCATCTCTGCTGCCAAGCTTTCTGAGCTTGCTCTCATTGATCCAAAACGTGCTAAAAGGTATTATATTATTTTTTATATTTCTTTATGTGTTCCTCTGCTTTTAGGAAGGTGTATATAGTCCTAAGAAGACTTTGTTGCTACTGTAATCAGTCCCACTTACCGAATTTAAGTGCTGGTTTCCTCTCATGCATACGTGGCAAGTCATTCGATAGGATGAATATCTTCGGTTACTTTCATTTAATTCCTGTGACGATATATAATTAAATCTAGCTGAACTGATTTGTTGGAGTCTTGCGTAATCTTTCCTTTAGAACTGATCTGTCACTTACCGAAGAAGTAAGCCCTTAAATTTACATACTTTTTAGAATTTCACAGATTTTGTTTTGTGCATTGTCTACCTTCTTCCTTGTGATATTTTTGCAATCTGTATCTTTTATTCTTTGCTGGAGCAAATGCATGACATGTTGTATCATTCGATAGGATATGGGCAAACAGGCAGTCTGCTGCGAGGTCAAAAGAAAGGAAGATGAGATACATAGCAGAGCTCGAGAGAAAAGTACAGACTTTACAGACAGAGGCTACATCTCTTTCAGCCCAGTTAACTCTGTTACAGGTTGGTTGAATTAGTATATTGGGTCCTGTGGACCAGATTTGTATATTAGAGTTATGATGTTTGTTCTAACATCGCATGTTTTTAATTTTAATCCTGTTTATTTTTCTTTCTGCTGTTCAGAGGGATACAAATGGCCTTAGCCTTGAAAACAATGAGCTGAAACTGCGAGTCCAAACCATGGAGCAACAGGTTCACCTGCAGGATGGTCAGTATCTTATCCTCCCTTTATTATCTGATTGCTAAATGACAACGAGCCTCGAATGTGTATGTATGCCATGCCACATTCTGGATCAGTGAGTGTAGGATTGTGTGCTTGATTTTGGGTCATACAAAGCTTAAAATTCATATCACATTAAGGAATTGATTTCATCTGAAAATTATTAAGTCAGAAGTGAGTATGCAGTGTGGTTTGAGATCTCTAAAGTGAGTATACTTGATATTTCTTTCTCAGACCGTAGGAAATCTGAAAGAGTTGTGACACTGAAGCTGTGGAAATTCTATATTCACTCTCATCTCTGACATACCGTAAAATAGAACCTATAAACTAAGCATAGAATCTGGAACAACAACATAAAACTACACCTTTATGACCCTTTGCTATATCTTAGTTAAGAAAGCTTGGATGAATAATTATCCGTTATTTTTTGCTTATAAACTTTGTTGTCAAAGCTGCTACTTGGTTGATTATTTTTCTCTACTTGACAGCATTAAATGATGCATTGAAGGAGGAAGTCCAGCATCTTAAGGTAATGACGGGGCAAGGTGCTTCAAATGGTGCACCAACGACAAACTATAGTTCTTATGGATCAAACCAGCAATTCTATCCCAATAATCAGTCGATGCACACCATGTTAGCCGCACAACAGTTCCAGCAGCTCCAGATCCAATCGCAGAAACAGCAGCAGCAGCAACAACATCATCAACAACAACAGCAGCAACAACAACAATTTCAGTTTCAGCAGCAGCAACTGTATCAGCTTCAGCGTCAGCAGCAGCAACAGCGGATTCAACAGCAGGAACAACAAAGTGGGGTCTCAGAGCTGAGAAGACCCATGTCTTCTCCTAGTCAGAAAGAGAATGCGCCATCACCTGATCTTGATACCCCTTTGACAAAAGACTGATGGGTGTAGACTGTGTTAGTGTTCTATTTAGTGAGGTGCTCTTAAAAAATCTCCTTTCGCAGCCAGTAGCTTCTTTTCTCTGAACAAGTGCCGTTCATCACGTGGTGGTTGATTTGGGATTATATTGCATTTAAGTTTAAAGCAAGACAACTTAGAAGTTACTTGCTTTCTCGTCTGTTGGTACTTGGTAGTTTACAATGTTACCTTAACCTCTAAAAATGTTCTTGTATTTGGTTAATTGTTTAGAACTGGGTTTCCTTTAAGCCAAGTCTGTAATCCTTTTTAACCATATTCAAATTCTTTCTTTGGTCTTCTTTTTGGTCTTGGCTTTGAAGCTTGTTAGTCTGCAAAATCTTGAATTTATGGGTACAGTATCAAAACAAAAAACGATAGTTACAAACTTACAAAAAGAGATAAGGTTTCCAAGACTGCAGATTTATCGACTATACTAGCACAAAAAAGAAAAAACCATCTTGTGGTGGATAACTTGACCAAACTGAACTTGTCCTTAACAATATGTTTCTACTGCAACTGCAAACCGAAACCCTTTTTTTGGCCATGGAAGACTAGTCTTTATTCTCCCTGTTTGCGGAAGTTGAAGACAGATTTAAACCATGGAGATGAAATTGAGAAGCAAGCCTCTCTTTTTTTGTATTTACATGATAATGCTCACTACTTGACATATCAATATCATCCTCCTTGCAAACTTTGGAGTTGTCCAACGACCTTAGCCTTTGAGAGAATCCTTCAAAGAGAATAGTGGAAACGCATCCTATCATACAAACATAGTGCATTAATACAGCTTGAAGGTTCGGAACTCGAAATAGATATTAGTCATGACGGAAAAAAAATAAGACGATTTACTTTGCCATTCTCTTCAGTCAAGTACTGTCTCACAACTGTCACTTGTTGTATGAGCTTTTCCATAGGTGTGTAACTCGGAAGGTTTGCATGTTCTGTAATGAATAAACATAAGTTAAAACTCGTCGAGAGGGTGAGGTTCAGAGATTTTCATGAAGGACAAAAGAAAGAACTGACCCAGTAGTGCGCGGTTCAGATTATCTGCAACTTGTTGTCGGTACTCAAAGCCCAAAAGATGAAACATTGGCGATTTTGATGGGTCTTCATAAGCCAGCAAAGCCATTACGTCCTGCCTCAGGAAAACAAACTAGAGTTAACCATCATTTGAAAGAACAGAAAATGTAATGTGTTAATACATCAAGACGGATCTGATAGGGGATTAAACAAAATCCAGACTTACTTCAAGCTTTTCAACATATGCTTGGACTAGCCCAAAAGGAGCCAATCTTAACCGGCCAAAGTCAAGAGCTTCTAAGCTGAAAAATGAATCAAACCATTTTAAGATTCAAGGAAACTGGGAAACCTGACAACCTGAGATTCTTATATACAAGCAAATCAGGATTTCTCACCACTTCCCAGCACAAGCTAACTCGACGAAATGAAGGGACAAAAGATCAAAATGCAAATCCTTGTTTTTCTCAAGCAAGCCTTGTGCTAGTTGTTCGGTTAGTTCAATAGCCTTCAACGCCTTCCTCTCCAGTACAAAATGTATTATTTCTGAAACGTACTATCACAGTTTAGGATAGCATCATTTTCAAACAAGTCAATAGATGATATAGAAGTAGTACTAACGTTTTCTTCTCTCCATATTTTCACGATCAATCGCAGGTTGCTTAATTCCACTACTAGAAGCAAGAGAGTCTGCGGTTTCGTTGAAGCAATTGTGCAGAAGATATGACATTACAATGCTGTGAATATCATTATCCTTGACAACCTATTCACAAATGAGAAACATTTTTTAGATACTTCAACACACAGTTTTCAAAATTGCTAATCTCAGATTCCACAACTTCCAAAGTCTATATCATAGTACTAGCCACATATACACATAGACGATGATTGATGAAAGTCATTGATAAAGACCTAAACACAAAAACCTAGAATAATCCAAAATCAATAACCGGATCGAATGAAAAGCAGTGTATAATCACCATTAAGCAAGATCGTCATTTTTCAAATTCTGAAATCTCGAGATAAGCAAAGTCTTAGAGAATAGAAAGTTTAGAAGATAGTTTACGATGTGTTCGAATTGACGAGGATCCATATTGATACAGAGGACGATCTGTGTATTGGTGTAGTGAATCCACTCGACGGCGGCGAAATAAGGAAGTTGTGATTCTCCGACGCCGGAAAGGAGATGGATAGATTAATTCGGTGTGGGTGTGTGAGACCGGAATATAGTTGCAAATGAGGGCAGGATTTTTTTTTTTTTTTTTGACAAAATCTGATTTTTTATAAATGTCATTTTATTATATACATGGTCATTAATCGGTTTATAATTACGTAAAAAAATGTATCAGTATATTAGATAATGGTGTTATGAACCCTGCAAGAAAGTATATATATATTATAATGATTGTATAATCGCATCATAAATTTATATTTGGGAAAGTAAAATTTTATTTCATATATAATAATTAATCGATTAAATAATAGTTTTTTATACATTAATTTCGTAAGGATGATAAATAGATCAACTAAACAGTTTTATTTTATGAATTATGTACAAAAAAATAATCTCGCTTCCATAGGAGTCTCACTTCCAATGGATCGAGGTGGAAAACTAACAAGATCTTTGAATCTAGACCTACATCTACGCCTCTAAAGAAAACCTTGAAAAAAACAAACAAAAAAATATAAATTTTCAGATTAAAATCAATTTTTAGTTTCAATTGATGGGAAAATAGATTTTGTGATAATAGAAAGATGATAGTAGATTTGTCTACCATAAATAATCATATTTAAAATATATTACATTTAGTAGATTTGTTTACAATAGCAAATTTTCATGTTATTTTATTGTTTTTCAATCTTAAATTATTATATAACTAGAAAAATAGTGTTGAAAATTGGTACAAAATCACCATGAAGGTGTTTTTTTTTTTTTTGCAAATTATATATTCAATTTGATTGCTTGTATATGTTATTTTAATTAATTTATAAAATGTCTCATATAACTTAAAGAAAACTGAATAGTAATATTATTTTGCGATAAATTTTTTTTAAAGAAAACAATATGTATTCTAAAGAAACTTCTACAAAAAAAATTCAAATTAAAAATATATAATTAAAAATTACTATTTGTTTTTGTTTTCTTTTTCTAGTAAATTACTAGCTGGACTAATAATATTATCTGAACCAAAAGCGTTGTCGCTAAGAAAGATTTAGGATCTACTCGTTCTCATAGATAAGGAAGAAGATCCCAAGCAATTTAAGTAAA
Source organism: Aurinia saxatilis (assembly GCA_900406295.1). NCBI lineage: Eukaryota > Viridiplantae > Streptophyta > Magnoliopsida > Brassicales > Brassicaceae > Aurinia > Aurinia saxatilis. Next base: position 11,377 of record OVAP01000956.1, read on the forward strand.
CAAAATCAAACCAGATATTTGCTTATTCCTTTGAGAAAGTTTTCATTTTTATTGTCATACAATTTTGAATTTAGGGTTTTTGAAGAATTCTTCTCTTCTTCTTCTTCTTCCGCTGAAAAAGGTTTACTTTTTGCTCCTTCATCCTTATGATCAATCCTTTTTTCTCTTGATTTGATGTTCTTGCTGTTTCTTTTTGTCTTTTGAACATGATTTGTTTTTCTTCAAGTGGTTTAGGCTTTATGTATATATGTATGTGGGTGATCTTTTTCTTTGTGATTGAACATTAAGAGTTTAACTGATCAAATTCTTGGTCTCAACATTAAGAGTAATATCTCTAAAAACTTGTTTTTGTTTTCTGGGTTTTTAGATTTGCTCTGTTTCTATAGGATCAGAAGAAAGTGTAGAACTTTATTTTTTCCCTGGTTATGTCTCTGATGTAGATGGTTGGAAAATTAGTTCTTGCATCTTCTGTTTGATTCTGGTTATCTGTGTTTTTATGCTGCATGTTGTTTCAGATAGGGTCTCTAGTATGTCACAGAATCATGTGTGATATAGCTGAATGATTTCGAATTTAATTACTGTAAAACCAGTCAAGAAATTTGATGATTTCATATTCTGATGCTGCATTTAATCATCCTAGTTCTTGGTTGCAGTTCCAATCAAGTTACTAACTATATTTTAGTTTCTGGTCAAGATATGAATTAGCCTACACGCATGCTTCTTTGAGCAATTTGTGTTTCACTCTTTCGTTAAAGTCTCTTTTGACCTGGATCAAAGGAGGGAATTAGATTAGCAATATAGTTGCAAGATGCATTTTGTCTTGTAAAAGATCTTTGCTTCTTCGTTGGGTCTCCTCTTTCACGATTACTCGAGGGTTAAAGGTTCTGTGTGCTTGTGTGTTGCAGGTTTTAAGGAGATATGGCTGGCTCTGGTGAGGAAACTGAGCCAGAATGGATCAAAAGAGTGAAATCAGAAGGAGCTGTTCCATGTCTAGAGCCAGGCAACTTCAAAAACGGTTGGACAACGCCATCTCCCGACAAATTTATGGTCAGAGGACCACAGTATTTCACTGACAAGGTTAAAGTACCGGCAGGCGATTTCCTTCTAAAGCCTCTGGGTTTTGATTGGATTAAAGGTCCTCAAAAGCTTTCTGAGATCTTAACTTATCCAAGCAGCAGAATCAGGAAAGTTCTTGATGAGGAGTTTCGAACGAGTGAAACTAAGCCTTTTGTTTGGGCGTTTAATCTCCAGCTTCCTCATAAAGACAATTACAGTGCAGTGGCTTACTTTGTTACCACTGAACCTATCCCCAAAGGCTCCTTGATGGATCAGTTTCTGAAAGGAGATGACGCATTTAAGAAATCAAGGCTAAAGCTCATTGCGAACATTGTCAGAGGCCCTTGGATTGTAAGGAAAGCTGTTGGAGAGCAAGCGATTTGTGTTATCGGACGTGCATTGTCTTGCAAATATGTTACAGGAGAAAACTTTGTGGAGATTGATGTTGATATTGGTTCTTCAATGGTCGCTAGCGCCATTGTTCATGTCGCGTTTGGCTATGTTACAACATTGACCGTTGATCTCGCTTTCCTCATTGAAAGCCAGACCGAAGCAGAGCTTCCGGAAAAGCTATTAGGAGCTGTGAGGTTCTCTGAGCTACAGACCGAATCAGCCACGACTGTTGAACTGTCTTCAACCACGACTAATGACGGGTCAGATCAGAATACCTCAGAGCGGCCGAGCTGGTGGAAATCAATTGGAAATGGGTTCTCTAATCTGCTTAATCAAGATACTCCTAACCTGAACAATACTTCTCCTGGGCATAACAAGAAGAGTTAAGTGTTTCTGGAATTACTTCACAATTCTTTGAATTTCCTTGATTTGTTTTACCAATACAAAGAAACAAAACTTCTCTTATAAAACCTCAAATGTATAGATTGATTTTCTTTCATCTTTCATGTCAAAAAGAAATTATTAGTGCTTTTTGAAACAAAAAAAATCTTATAATCACTTGGTTGGTCTTTTACTAGATAGTGACCAATCATGTGAAAATGGACTAAGTACCTAAGGACTGATATTATTGAACATACAGAATTGGTACTCTAGCAAAATGTATAAAAGCAAATAAGGTGGAATACATTCTGAGATATTATTCGTGACATGCACTTTGTATCTTTGTATATCGACACGCATTACCGTTCTATTTTTAATGATTGCATGTTATCTTCATAAAAGCCAAAAATTGAAAGAAAGAAAGAACAACAGAAAAAAAATATCTCATCGATCGAGTGGTACATATAATGTCGTTCCAAAGAACAAATGTAAATGTCATTTTCCAGCTTACGTGCAAGTCATGTAAATATTCCACTACTAGTAGAGTCTCCCTTTTTCTACCATGTGATTTGATTGGAACCAAACTCTTTCTTATTCAGGCCATTTCTGTATACAACTTTCTACAATTCTTTCCTTTGTTTTTGATATATTCACGAAACTTGAAAATCGAGTACATCACAAAAAGGAGAGTAAAAATTATATTCTACTAGTAAAAAGCATTTAATTCAGTCTATAGTTCTTGAGCATTCAGAGAATAAACACACCAAAACAAAAAAAATTATTCAACCCAGTAGATAACTTGATATGCACTAACATTTAGGATGACTTATGATTTGGTCACTGGCACAAATACATATACATGTGCAGATTTGTAACTTTCCTTTTCTGGTACAGATTCAAATCCCAAATCTTGATATACCTAATAATAATAACGAGTGTGAATATAATAATAGTTGGTAATAGATAAAATAATAGGGAGAGGAAGAATGAGAGCCACAGAAGAAGAGTAGGACCCATTAGACCTTGCTGTAACAAGCAGAGTGTCTCCTTTTGATTTCATCAAATCTCTTATCTTCTTCTCCTCTTACCTTCACCACTAATTGCCTCCCAACAACTTGTCCCCTCCAATAAACAAAAACTCTTCCTTCTTCCGTTTCTGTTACTTCTTCTCAATACCCTTTCTCTTCACCTACATTTCTGCTTGGCTACTCTCAGATTTTGCCAGAGAAGCAAAAACACCAAACCAGTAAAGGCAGACTCTTTCTGTTTTTTAAAACCAAGTTCTGTAAGAAACTGTTTGAAAAGATGAAGATACAGTGTGATGTCTGTGAGAAAGCTCCTGCTACAGTGATATGTTGTGCTGATGAAGCTGCCTTGTGTTCTAAATGTGACCTTGAGATCCACGCTGCTAACAAACTCGCAAGCAAGCATCAACGTCTTCTTCTCAATTCCCTCTCCACCAAATTCCCTCGTTGTGATATTTGCCAAGTAAAGTCTCTATATCCCTCTCTCTGTTTTCTCTGTTTTCATCTGATTAGATCTTGTCAGTATAAGGAAGAGATTTGTTACTTTGGATCTAGTTTATTACAAAGTTACTATATTTAGATCTTACTATTCCTGTACAAACTTTGGTTTGCTGATTATGTTGTGGCTCTCCTTGTGACGTGCAGGAGAAGGCAGCTTTCATATTCTGTGTAGAGGATAGAGCTCTGCTTTGTAGAGATTGTGATGAATCAATCCATGTAGCTAATTCTCGATCTGCTAATCACCAGAGGTTCTTAGCTACTGGGATTAAAGTAGCTTTGAGCTCAAGTAGCTGTAGTAAAGATATGGAGAAGAATCAATCTGAGCCATCAAACAATCAACAGAAAGCTAATCAGATTAAAGCTAAAGCCCCAAGTCAACAACAACCTTCTCCTGCTAGTCCTCTTCCTTGGGCTGTTGATGATTTCCTCCACTTCACTGATCTTGATTCCACCGACAAGGTTAGAGATTTGAGATTGAATCTTGATCTTGAAACATTTTGTTTTTGTAGTTTGTTTTATTGACTTTGTCTTCTTGTCTTATGTTTAAGCAGAAAGGACAGCTAGATCTTGGGGAGTTGGATTGGTTCTCGGACATGGGATTCTTTGGAGATCAGGTTAACAATCAAGAGACTCTTCCTGCAGCTGAAGTTCCTGAGCTTTCGGTTTCACATTCGGGTCATGTTCATTCATACAGACCGATGATGAAATCGAATGTTTCATACAAGAAGCCGAGGTTTGAGATTAGAGATAATGAGGATGATGAAGAGCACTTCATTGTTCCTGATCTTGGCTAAAAAAAGCTATATGTATGCTTTGCTTATGTGTGTTGTAGACAATTCCTGTATGGAAAAGTTGAGAAAAAGAGAACATAGAAACTTGTATGCATAAGGATGATGCGTTGTGTTAAATGTCATATCTTAAAGTTTCCTGTAAGTTTAGTAAGCTATGCTGAGAGCTTATTACACTTTTCTTTTTGTGTCCGAATCTCTATAAGATGTCTGTGTTTTAGTTTGCTCATAGCTTTTGAACATGGTATTGTGCTTGAGGCGTTGGTGCTACATACTCAAATCTAATGTATTTACTTTGTTCTTAGTTTTTTGTTTGTTCATATACGGATGGAAACCTGAGTTTATTCGATTAATTAGTAGAAACAGCGAATACAAACCAAAGCAAATACTATATTGTAAACACTAGAAACAATACACAAGGAGATTTAGTTCCAAATAATATATCATTTGAGGGAATCAACAACGAAATGGCCAAGTTTTGCTCTGTATCTTAATAACACAAAATTTATGAATCAGGAAAGAAAAACTTTTTTTTATGTATTATTAGCAAGAAACATTCAGAAACACAAACGATAAATTGAAAGAAGAAGAAAAAACAGAAACACTAAAAAGAAAGCTTTGGAATCCTTTTCACTGCAAAACAGACTCATCAGCAAGGATCCCAAATAAAAAAAACAACAACATTACAAACAGACAAACGAGACGCCCTCAAGGTAAAATTTGTGGACTGGATTAAGAGGTCTTCTAGTTTCTACTTGTCTTTAAGAAAGCTGTTAGCTTCACAGTCAGAAGGAAGAGCTGGAATGGCTCCCTTTTTAGTCGTCGTGATGGCTCCACAAGCGTTTGCGAATCTCAGCACTTTCCTCAGTCTCTCTTCTTCCTATGAAACACAAAAACAAAAAAAGTGGTCTCAGTACAGAATGATTCAATCAATTTAGTACACACAAGATCATTTTGAGGGTTTAATGTTGTGTTATACCTCGAGAACAGATTGATCATCAACAATCTGGTGTAGAAGAGCACCAACGAAGGAATCTCCAGCTCCGGTAGTATCTACCGCGTCCACACGGAAGGTTTCAACAGTTCCATGGAAATTCTACACATACATACAAGAGAACCTCAATATAACGTAAGTCACAAGGAATCGATGCAGATGAAGATGTTTATCGAATATTAGTTACCTTAGTGTAATAACGGCATCCCTTTTCGCCGAGAGTAACAAGCATGAGCTTCAAATTGGGATGCCATAGAGACAATGCTGTCTCATCATCAATAGTTTTGTTTCCAGTCAAGAACTCAAGCTCGACATCACTGACCTTAATGACCTCAGCCTGGTCCCAAATGCTCAAGATCTGAGTCCTAGCTTCTTCAGGGGATGGCCAAAGAGGTTCCCTGAGGTTAGGATCGTAGGAAAGAAGAGCTCCGGCTTCTTTCGCCACTTCCATTGCCTTCAAATGAGCTGATCTACATGGCTCCGTTATCAAACTGATTGATCCATAGTGAAACACTTTAGCCTACAAAAACATAAGAAAATGAACTCAATTAACATACTTTAGTCTCCTGTCAAAACTACTGTGAGACCGAGGGCCCCAAAAAATTAAGAACTTCTTGGTTGCGACTCAAGAAAACTCAAAAACTATGAAATGAAAACAGATAGATAGATTTAACATACAGATCTGATGAGCTCAAGATTGAGCTCGTCTGGCCTGAGAAGCATATCAGCACTCGGATTCCGGTAAAACATAAACTCCCGGTCTCCATCAGCACGAAGAGTCACGAAAGCAAGAGCGGTTCTTGCTCCCTTATCAAAGTTAATCCCCTTATCTTCAACACCATTCTTCCTCAAGATTCCAGCAAGCATGTGACCAAACTCATCATCACCTAGCTTCCCAACAAAAGCAGCACGACCTCCAAGACGAGTGATAGCGATTGCAACGTTGGCAGGAGCACCACCTGGAGCTTTGACGAATCCAGGGGAATCAGCAAGGGAAACACCTGATTCGGCTGGAACAAAGTCGATAAGCATCTCTCCGAAGCTCACGATCAAGCCCTTTTCGCCATTGGAAGCCATTTGAACAAGATCGATTTTGCGTTCGAAAGATCGGAGAATGATAATAAGAGATAGAGTGAATAGTGAGCGTAGTTTAGGGTAGTTTATATAAGAGTCTATGACAGTGAAGACAAGGTTTAAATCTTTTGAAGTCATGTCACATATAAATCTATTTTATTAAAAGATAAGATCATATGACAATTCAAATCCTTCAAAGTACATTTGACAATGTGGAATATATAAACTTTATAGAAACTTCAAATTTAATTACATTTTTGAATCTCAGATTTCTTTGCATTTATGCAACTTCCTCTTTTTATTTTGGTTTTCTCTATAATTGTAGTTGATATATCTTTTACTGTTCAATGGACTTATACATATCGATTTAGAAATGCCAGAAATTATATGGCTGTAGCTTTCTTTTTTTGAGTTTGCATTCTGAATCAAGCAAATTTTATCTGTATCTTTTGAAGGTTCAGTGTATTCAACGTTTCTATATGGTTGTATAATAAACTCTGGATTAGTGGATACTGGATAATGGATAATAACAAAACATTACAGTCAAAATAAAAAAAGGTGTGCCCGGAATATCATTGGATAATTACAAATTGTCTATTTTCTACATATTTATCATGAAAAAGGCTAAAATACATTTAGATTTCGGTTTCCGCGGAAAAGACTTATTATTATGTTCCAATTTTTTATATTAAGTTTTTCAGCCGATAAAACTACTAGCTATAAATTTTTATTCTTCACATTTTGTAGCCTTGATTAACATTAAATTAAACATAAGAAAAAAAACAAAATTAGGCAGCTTCTTTATAGCATTTCAAAGTTAAGAAAAAATATTCACACAGAAAAAGCTGCTAAGCACTCATCATCAAGCTTCTTGGTCGATTAAGTTCTCCAGTCATTTAATCCTAGCAAAATCTAATTGTATTCGCAAAATACACATAACAAAACCGTTTAAAACATATGTTTCACCATACTCATGGAACACTTAAAATGTAATAGCGAAAACAAGATCTTGTTCTTCACTTAAGTTCTTTCGCAATCTCTCGATCGGACTCAGACAAAACTGTTTCATCCGTTATGACAACGGAATCACCTACATTCCTGCTCTGGTTTTGTTGTTGCGGTACTTGACCCTGGTTCATCATTGATTGCATATCCTGCATTCTTGTGCGGACAACACTCGTCACCAATACTACAACCAAGTAAAAAAATTAGTCAATACACATTGATAACACATACACACCACACATATGATCTCATAATCTATCGACAAAGAGTATGTAAACCGGTATAGATACAAGCATTTGAACATGAAACACGTAATTAGAATGACGGGAAAGAGTATATCGTACTAGCAGCAGTGCCGAGAGTCCAGATCCAGAGGATCTTCAAGCCAGGGCTCTTCTCTCTTCCCATTTCCTATCATCACAAATTCATTCCAAACACTCAGCAGTGGATAATTGGATATACCAAAACCGGCTACAGTTTTGGCTAAACATGATAATATTAAGTGATTAGCATTATGTTTCTCTTGAGCAGAATCGAAACTATACAAGAACAAGCATTCAATCTAGTTCGACTCTTCGATAAATCAATAATGTGAAAATAGGTTAAACAGACAGCATTGCAAACCAATAATATGAAAGAAATCAAAGTAAAGTAAAATTAAACGTTGTGATAACAAAATTTAAAAGCTTTTATAAACATCATCCACCGAAAATCTATACACATACATGAATGATTCATTGATCTTAGAGCATCAATTTCTTCGAAAACGAAATTAGAATGCCTTGGGTGTTATAAAGCCCTTGAAATGAAACCCAGATTCTAATACTAAACCCTAAATCACATTACAACTATATAATTAGTTTCATCTACTTAAAAGTAACTAACCATGGAAATTTTACAAAATCGAAAAGCTTACCTTTCTCGATTCAGAGACCCAGAGAGCTTGAAAGCGATGGATTTGTGATAGAGAGTGAAATGTCAAAAAGAAAAGACTCAAGAGGATCAGAGAAGTTTCAGGTAGAATCATGGTCGTCGATAACCGGATGATAAGCTAATTCGTAAAACCGAATTAGACCACCTATTGTTAAGATTTTACCGAATTAAACCGGATAGTAAGAAGTTGAGAAAACAAAAAAGTGCCCACACGCAGGATCGAACTACGGACCTTCAGTTTACAAGACTGACGCTCTACCACTGAGCTATACGGGCTTTGTTGTTTTAGATCAATTTTAACAATTAGATTCTAATTTCTCTCTCATCATAAGACAACACGTTTGGTATGACCTTTTCTGGAGATATGTTTGTGTGGTTTTCTGTTTAAGACCATAAATATAATTAAGCGAATGTGGGAAGTCTATTAACGTACTTTGTACTATTTTCTAGTTAATGATTTTATGTTTCTTTACTTTTGTTTTTAAGACATGTTATATTTGTTTGGATGAGAAAAAAGAACAAATGCAACCTTTTTCTGCATGTTTCATAATTTATGTTGGTTAATGATTACAAAAAATATTACAGACACCAACTAACATTGATACAGAAGAAATGTTATTTCTTTTACCACAATGATACAGAAAAGCAGCTACTACAGAGGAAGGGGAAGAGGTGTTTGTTCATGTCTGTGATCATGGAGGACCAAGACCTCGAGTGTTCCTGATTTTTTTAACCAGGCTGCAACCAACGAACCCCTCGATGTGAACCGTCCTACATTCGACTTAGCTACCTCAAATGGAGATCCCATGCCTCTCAAAAGCGCATCCACTGCTCGTCTAAGCGTCCCATCTCCCATCACTTTGCTGTGTTTCCCCCAACCCGTCAATATGCTGCACACAAAAGTGAAAAGGATCAGATATAATAGAGTTAAACCAGAGTTTAACATGAGACATTCTTGTTGTTGATATATACCTCAAAATGTCTGGCAGCTGGTGACCTTTGTAGACAATGGAGTGTATGTTTAGAAGCCAAGCATGGACCATTGCACGTGCAGCACCAGAAGACATCAGATGCAAATCCAAGCAAGAATCAGACCACACATTCTCCCAAACTTTCCTACGTCTTCCCTCAAGCACCACCATCTGCGCTCCTCGTTTCTGTAACAGAAGCCAGGCACGCTCATGAACACAATGCAATGGGTATCTTGTGTCTCCGGTTTGGTTTGTTTAAATCCAAATTTATAATACATTCTAAACTATGACCCCTAATTCATCTACACTTCCTATGGAAACAGGTGAACGGATGAGAAACGCAAGTACCTGATTGAAGTGCCAAAGCATGTCGGTAAGAGCATTGTAGAAGGCAGAAGCGGTTGATCCATCCATTGCCTTAACCTCGTCAAATAAGCTCTGAGCTTGGTCCCAAACATTCTCTCTATTGCCCATAAGAAGTCCATGAGTCACACCATACACCTTGTTATCAAACAGCCTGAGCTCTTCTAGTAGCATCTTAGCCTCTTCAAATGAGTTACAGCGACTGCCCTCAGTACCAAAAAGACAACCATCAGAAGATTTCAGAAAAGACTTGCATATACAAACCCAAAAGAAACTTCACAGGCTTGCTAGATTGTCTAACTACCGGTGTGAATGTTAATATGTCAAGTGCACCTCTCAAAGTAAAGAAACCAAGAATCAACATCCAAATCGAAGTGGCACATTCTAACCGATCAAAATCCCTATTACAGATAAGTGTAATATACTTATGATAATAACAAGAATGTGTGCTCCAATCCACCCAATTTTACACTAGGAAGAAGACAACGAATACGCAAGTCTATGATAACCTAATAGGGTTTATATTCCATTCACTAACTTTCACAAGAGGATCCAAGAGAGGGACAAACCTGCAGGCGTTTAGAATAGCAGAGAAGGTTACTACGTTTGGTTTTATTTCCAGCTCATGCATTTTATGGAAGACTTCCAATATACAGGAGAGCTCCTGCTTAAAATCCTTTTTTGTTGGGTTATTTCCCTCAGCAACTAAGTGTCCAAAAATCTTTACACTCCGATGATCATCTGTTTCGGTCAACATACTTAGAGAGTTAACTTTTCTGGCATCCACAGGCAATGAACCAGAAGGAGAAAGAGAGGCAGAAGACAAAGACAAAGATTCTTTTTCTTCCACGTCACTGGCTCCACCTTCGTTTATGTCAGCTACACGTTCCATAGTTGTAGATCGACCAAAGGCATCAATCATGGAATTGTAAGTTACTACATTCGGGCTGATTCCTTCCTTTGTCATCTCATCTAGCAAAGAAACAGCAGACTCCACCAATCCATTCTTGCACAATGCATCAATCAATGCACTGTACAATACAACATCAGCTCTCAAACCAGCACTCTTAAATTCCCTAAATATCTCCATTGCCTCTTTGTACATCCCTCCTTTCGAGTACACATCGATCAAGGTTGAATACGTCAGTATATTAGGCAACACGTGCTCCTTTTTCATCTCAGCGAAGACACTCTTCACTTCATCATATTTTCCCTGCTTCCCATACCCTCCTAAGAGAGCATTATAAGTCACAGCATCCTTTCTAATCCCAGCATATGCCATTTCTTTAACAATATCCAAAGCTTCTTCAAATCTACCTAGCTTAGCATAGATCGAAAGCAATGTATTGTATGAAACTCTATCCAATGGAATGCCAAGATACTTCATCTCCCCAAACAGAGCAAGCGCATCACTTAATCTACCAACCTTAGCACAACCATCAATCACAGTGCTATAAGTTACAACATTAGGCATGATATTCCTCGCAGGCATCTGAGCCAGGACCTCAAAAGCCAAATCCATCTGCCCTCCTTTGCATAACGCATCCAAAAGAGTATTATAAGTAAATATATCTTGCTCAATCCCTCTATTCAGCATCTCATCGAAAAGATTCCTCGCGGCCTCCCAAGATCCTCCTCGGCTACAAACAGCAAGCAAAGAGTTGAAAGTTATCCTATCAGGCTGCACTCCATTTCTCTGCATCTCATCGAAAAATTCAGCCACTTGCTTAAACTCCATCCCTCCTTTACCACAAGCATCAATCACAGCATTGTAAGTAACCAAATTCGGCCTCAAGCCATAACCTTTCATAGAACTAAACACCTTAATAGCATCCTCAAAATACCCACTTCGTCCATAAGCACTGATTATAGCCGAGAAGGCGTAAACCGTGTTTCCATACCCATCAGCTAAAGCATTCTCGAAAACCCTCTTTGCAACACCCACTTTCCCTAACCTCCCTAAAGTACTAATCATAGCACTAGCTAATTTCCCTTGCTCATTCTTCCTCCTCTCTCTATTCACTCCAAACTCATAAAAGCCAACAGCTTTCTCAAACTCACCTCGATTCCCAAGCTCACGGAGGATAAAGATATAATCATCAGTGCCACAGAGCTTAGACTCAAAGCTCAATAACAAAGTCCGAAACTTTACATCATCCCCTGAAAACTGAATAGCGTGATGAAGCGCGTCTTCTGCAATTGCGCTATGCCTCGTTCCCATGGAGGTTTTGGGTCTCCCAAAATGCATCTTAGAGACGAATCGAGTGGAACGACGACCGGAGAAATCAGGAGAAAGATCCGATTTTGGAGTTTGTAAAGGAGATAAACGAACAGGGGTCTGTGATAATTGAGTACTAGAAGAAGAAGTAGCTGATGAAGAAGAAGGAGAAGAAGATGAAGTGCCTCGTCTTCCTCTGTTGTTGAGTGGAGAAGGAGAGCAACGTTGAGGAGCCCATGGACGGTGAGGGCTATGGCGATGGTTCTTGAGGTGGTTTTGAGGATAAGGGTTGTTTGTTGGGTAAGGTTTTGTGGTGGTGGTGATTGAACAGTGAGGTGGTGTTGACGCCATTACAAAGAAGAAGAAGAGGAGTTTTGTAAAGTTTGAAGTTTGTTAATCGAAGAAGCTACATGAGGATGAGGAAGCTATGTGAGAGTTTACGGGAGGAGACGGAGGTGGAATACGGCGACGAGAGAGAGAGCATCTTTGTTGAAGATGATTGATACCTAAAGGTTTGAGGATTTTGGGGATAAGAAGGAGAGAGAGAGAGGTAAGAGAGAAGGAGATACTCAGAAGTTTCAGACATTGATAACATAACCAAGTCATCACTTTTTCGTTTTCCCCTTTGTGTATTTTTTTTTTTTACTTGTTTTGTTCACCTGAGAAATATTGTAAATTGACTGTTATTTTGTCACTTTTGGCAATTATTAAGATAAGATTTCTTTGGTTGTGATTTGTGAAGTTAAAAAGGTAGAAAATGAAAAAGAAATGTAATTCCCACGTTTCTAAAAAAAATATTCTATGAAAATAAAATTAAAATGGTGATTAATATACCATTGATCATACTAAAATATGAAGTTCAATACTAGAAAAAAAAAATGAGGTAGACTAATGAAAACAATAATTTCTTGAAATTTTTATGGCGTAAACTATAAACTGTAAATACTGATATTGCTTGTGATACATAAAAACATGATGTAGAGAAAATATAGTAACGGTAAATTTTTTAAAAAAATAATATATATATATATATATATATATATATATTAACGATTATACCTTATGGATCCGAGGATATCGTGATTTCTTTTAAATTGTAAATAAAATTATAGCAACGGTTACATCTTAAGAACCACGGAGATAACATGATTTGTCTCGAGTTGTGATGACCGTTACAACATTACCTTATAAACTAGGAATTTGTCGTTTATTTTGTCGAGTTGTCAAGTTGTCTGTTGTATAATTTTGTTTTATAGTTATTATCTTATGAATCAGGAAAATATCGTGAATTCTTCTGAATTTTAGATAAAATTATAGTGACAGGTACACCTTATAAACCGGAAAAGATATCGGGTATCCTTTTGAGTTGTAAAATTGTATAAATTTTCTTTTGTTAGTAATACACACTAAATTGTGAACTCATATATATATATATATATATAAAATGTGACATTAATACAAACCCGTGGAATACAAATCTTGTGATTCTTTTATAGTTAGTTGTTTTCTTAAAAATTAATCGGCCAGCGAATTTTTTCTTTTGCTTTTTACACTTTTCACTCATAAATTACAAAAGTATTTCAAACTATTATGGTGACAAAATTTTGTTTCATATTAGTTGTCGTTTTAGGGTTTCAATGTAATTTTTTTGTTTTAAATAATGAATTTAACCTCAAATTTTGTGAAGAATACTAACAATTAGCTTTTTCAGGAATATAATAGAATTTTAAATGTTTTTTTAATATGTGTGAAAATTTTTAGAATGATATGAAATGGAGGAAGTAATTTATTTTCTCCTGATTGAAAGTAATTCTAGTTGCTGCCACAATGTCAATGATCCTCTCTTTTTTGTATATATAACACTACAACACAATGACCTCACGCTGCATATATCTCGTCACATTGCACCAAATCATCTATAAATTTTTTTTTCAAAAGAACCTTTTAACCACACACACACACAAAAAAGAGTCGAGGGAGCACAACTTTCCACACTTTGGTCCACATTGTTCAAACATTTTCTTAGGATTATATTTCTCAAAGACGATGCCATATTGCCAAACAATAGAGAAACTATGTTAGGAACAACAACAAATAAAGCAGTCAATTGAGATAATCTTTCTTTCTTTCTTTTTGTGTGTTTTCTAAAACAATAGAATCAAACCAATAAGAAAAAGGATGAAAGAAGAAAATAATCAAAAACAATTAGCTCAAATTGCTAAATCCACCACCTTGCATCATTTGTCTAAACTCCTTGTAATTAACCCTACCATCACCATCAACATCAACTTGTTTTATCATCTTCTTACAATCTTCCAAGGTCTTACCTTGCTTGATTCCCAAGGAAGACAAAACCGTTTTCAATTCCTCAACCGTTATAAACCCATCTCCGTTCTGATCAAACACATTGAAAGCTTCCTTCATGTCTTCTTCCTCTTCGTCTTCCTCGTCCATTATGGTCTTGTAAAGCTCACCAAACTCGTCAATGTCCACGCAACCATCCCCGTTGACATCGATCTTGTCGATCATCTGAGTCAACTCCTTGTCCGGAATAAAAATCCCGAGGCTTCGCAGCGTCTCGCTCAGCTCTTTCTTCGTGATCGTCCCGTCCCCATTCTTGTCGAACATCTGGAACACACGTTTTAGCTCTGTCGGATCCATTAGAAGGGTTACGTGTGGATGAAGATAGGGTTCCGAGAAGCCGAGAAAGGGTTTCTCGAATAAGATTAACCCTTTCCTGGCTTCTTGAAGATCGAAAATTCGCCCGGTAAGGGCAGAGGATTCAGAAACCTTGAAGGAAGTTAAAAAGAGAGAGAATTAAGATACAAAGAAAGATAACAATTTGGCTAAAAATAGAGAGGGGATAGGAAGAGAAAAAAGATTTGGGTATTTTGGTTGATATTAGTATTGGCTGAGAGAAAATGTTGGAGGGGTTTTTAAAAGGATACAAACTCTTTGACTTTTTGGAATCAAAATAATATTTAATTTTGTTCTATGGTGAGAAATGTGATTGATTCTTGAGTTTTTAGTTTTTACCAAACACAAAAGCAAGGAAGAGTAGGAGAAAAATGGAGTCAACTTTCAGATAATATAATAGATTTGTGTATCTTTTGAAGATCGACATATAAATATTCTTATGACATATTTTATCTTTCTTTGGGCGATGTAATGTGGTTGTTTAAGTAATCGGCTCCATGTCTCTATATGTCTGTATACACTATACAGGATGCAATTGTGATGAAAACATGATAATGGTTAACAATGTAAACAGATTGGTAACCTTAATCACAGTGCGTGATATAAGTTGTTACCATATGATACTAGTTGTTTCAAATGCATAAACCCTGTGATTCACATTCTTGAATCCGAGTGAGTTAAATTTCAGATTATTATAAAAGAATAGTAAGATTAATCACATTCAGATATTTCCAAACAAGACTTTTGTGTGAAGCATGTTAGCATTTGCCAAACAAAAGAGTACCCTCCCCCACCTAGGGGAGATTGGTTGCACGTTGGGTCCAAATACGTATTTACTTGATCAGCTTTAAACAATAGAATTTACTAATTATCAAAACAAGTACAAATTTAGTATATTAATGTAGAGATATAATACCTTTCGATAGGAAAAAGACAGCCACAAAGAAACTAAAACCTGATTAAGTGGTGAACCACTACTACTCACCCAACTACAAAACTATGACCAATGAGAATATCCAAAAAGGACATTTTTCTTTTTTATTTTAAAATCTAAAAGTTGAAAATGACTCTCGGATAATAATTTTACTTCATTTGGTTTGTGATATTGGGGAAAAAAAAAATAAAAAAATTTGTAATGTTAAAAGTTAGAGAAAAAAACAAACAAATCCTCCCGAAAGTTCTAGGGTACTCTTGCGCAGCTTGCGTTCTAGATCCGATCTAGATCGGTTTTCAACATCTCTTCCCTCATTGATTCTACTTTACCATTTCATTTAATCCTCTATCCATCCTCTCCCTCTTACCCAGTTTGTTCTTCCATCTCTTTTGCTTATTCTCACTCGGATTGCTCACTTGGTCCATGTTTTGTCATGGATCGATCAGTATGGGAATCTATGCAAAAATTAACTATTGGATCTCAACAGCCGATCCTTCAATTATCTCAGGCGACTCACATTCATTCAGAGCGGAATCAGGAGCTGAGCCTCATAGTTCGTTGCCTTAACCCCAATTTTCACAGACCGAAGCCGATGAAAACGGTGTCACCGGAAGCCTGGAAGTTGGCAGGACGCTTGCAAGCACAAACCACCAATGAAGGAATGGTTCAATTCTTCTTTCCGGAGGAGCACAGAATGATGACGGTTCTGGAAGGTGGACCTTGGAGCTTCAAAGATTGGACAGTGGTGGTTGATAGGTGGTCAAATAGGCGTAGACCTGACTTCCTCAGAACCATTGTTTTATGGGTAAGAATTGATAATCTGCCTTATGCCTATAGAAATGGTCAAGCCATTTTGGAGATTGGTAAATCTTTAGGCATAGAAGCTTTAGAATACAACATTAAGGAAACTGGTGGAAACAGACCTCCGGAAGCTTGGGTCAAGGTTCGAATATCAATCTTTCAAAAGCTGGCTTTTGTTAGATTCGTTGAGTTTTTCAGAGATCAACCTCCTGTTCTCCTTGAATTCATCTATGATCGACTCAAAATTCTGTAGAGGATGTGGTGCACTAGACCATGACATCAATGATTGTACGGAAATGCAAGCTGGCCAAAGTTCAGGTCAATCAAGTTCTCATTTACCCATGCCCGGACCAGCAATTGTCTATCATCCGAGAGAAGACATGGAAGAGGAGGTCGAAGAGCAACACTTTCAGGATCAAACGGGACCTTACCGAGAGATAGCTCTAGATGACCAACTTCAAATTGACCATCACACACCCTATGTAAGAAGCTCAATCATCCGAATCACAGAAGACATC
>OVAP01000957.1:0-28025 GCA_900406295.1 Aurinia saxatilis
CAACTGTATTCTTGCAGTTAGCTCTTAGGGTAAATTTGAGCATATCATATAGTTAAGGGTCGAATCCACAAATCCCAAAGTTTACTCTATAGTCTAATAAATTATTTAACGTAGCTAAGATAATAAAAAAATGGGGGGTTTTGTATTCTAATTTTGCTACGGTTTAAATTCAATAAATTAAATGGCGTTAGACCTAGGAAAAATCTTAGGAATTGTGAACAAATATTATACATCTACTTGGTGTTAATTAAGAACAATCCTTAACTCAAACATAAACACAGAACTGATCCACTTTCATGGCATCAATCACTTTCCTAAACAATCCAGATATCTAAACTCTCGCATGAATCTAAAATTTGCTAGGAAGCACTAAAGAATAAGTTTGATAAGTCTACAATTTGCCTTATCATCAGCTTTCGTTGGCTAAAGACAAATTGCTCATCTACTGTAGATCTAGCAACCTAAAAAATTTTTGGTGATTAGATTAAACTTATTATCATAAACTAGGTGATCAATCTAGTCTAAGCATTATGACTAACAATAGATGAAGAAATCAATATACTAACCTATTTGTGTCTAGCCATTTGAATCACAAACCATAGAGATCCCTAAATTTAACTATAAAACTACTCAAACATAATTGAAAAACACAAAATCATAATCATAAACATAAGAATAACTGAAATAAAACTTGTACTGAAATGAAATGAAATAGATAAGGGGTAAGAAAACGTCTCCACAAACGTGATGAAAAATCTTTAATCCAAATATTAAAATAATAAAGCAAAAGAATAACAAAATGAAGAACAAAGATAATGAAAAACAATAACAAAAATGGAAGAGAAATGTGGAATGAACAATGGAATGAAAATAAAGAGAAATCTTATCGTGGCTGAAAGAGAAGCTCAGCACTGATTTATGGGACCAATTTTTGTCCATGATGAGAGAATTGAGGAGTGATTGGAGCAAATCACGTGATTGACAACTTTCAAAGTTTGACATTCGGATGAAAATACATATCTTCAGTAAAAAAAAGTCATATGTTCTTAACCGCTAATCAGAATGACTTGAGTCCACCGCCAAAATTAAGGTAACTCAATTTACTATGTCGTGTCAAAATTTGAGATTTAAATTCATACGGGAAGGCCTTCGTCTGACACGATATTTAAGACACTTTAGACTGGTTCTGCATTGTCATTTCACTTATTTGCCTCACTTTGCCTCAAATCTTCATTCCAAAGCTTCAATCCATACCCCAATGCATTAAGAAACTATTAAGACTATAAACAAACCAAAAGACTCGAAAAACAAAGAAAAATCAAGTGTTAAAAGATGTAAAAAAATGCAACATATCAAGTAGCACATCCAAGTTCACTCGAGCTAAGCAGCAAATAAGAGATGGTTTGGTTTTTTATCGATCGACAATGTGAACTGATCGATCGATGAAGCGCCTTTCGGTCGATTACAGAGTATGTGTTTGATCGATTGATGCCTGCAAATGGTAAAACAAAATAAAACGTGAGATTAATCAATAAATAAAAGCGTTAGGAAATCAGGCAATGCATCAGAGGATTACGGTTTGAATTATTCAGGGTAATGGCTAGTGTAAATATCCTAGTTAAAGCTATATAGTTGATATCACTATTAACTGATTATCTTTATGGTGAGGCTAAACCAATCTAGTTCGATTAGTATCCGAGTTAACTCGAACATATATCTTTTCATAAAGAAAACTTATGGGCTGATCAACCAACCAATTTAGGCATTAAGTTTAAGAAATCAAATTTTACTAAAATATAAATAGTAAAGCTTTCACTATCAAGTTATGGATCTCTTACTCTAAGTGGTGTATTAGTAGCAGGTTTATCCTATGATTAAATTAAGATCTGATATGAAAGTAATCCTATGATTAAATTAAGATCTGATATGAGAGATCAGACTGCTTGATGGCACAACTCCCCAATCACTCTCTTCTTAGCTCGACTTGTTCCTCCTCCAGACTTAGATTGTTTTAAGAGAATCTAAAGTCTTCTCGAACATTCTCGGACTCCTTTAAATTCATATGGACATTACACGTAGTATCTAGACATCCTTATTTAGGATAGTAATATTAATTGGTTTTGGTTTGAAGTCTTGTCTCTGTTACGCCAGAGTTTGGTTTGATTTGAACCTCTGTACTTTGAAATCTATTCAATAATTGATAAAAAAAATAGAATAATATTAAATATATATATATATATATATATATCTAAGAATATGTATTTAAATAATTATGATGTGTTTTTCTTCTTAAATTGAAATTTATTTGGGAGAACTTCAAAATACGATTTTTGTGTATTACTTTTCAAAAATATCATGAGAAGAATGTAAATTTTCAAAAATATCACTATTTAAGTGTAAACCATTTATCGGCTTTTAGGGTGTAGGATGTGGGGGTCGGATTCCACCCCTGAAGATTGATAGGATAAAATGGTTAAGTGTTTTCCACAAAACACTACTATGGCCCACGAGTTGATCATGCGTCCACACCATCGAACATTACAGTCACGGACTGTAGATATTTAACAATTTGAACAAGCATGATCACCGCGGATCCCGTAATCAACAAGGCATACAACAAGACATGAATCACTCGTCATGACTAAACTTGGCCCGCGGACAAAGCTCTTAGGCTTGTCCCGCGAGACAAGTAGTGAACATGGCCCGAGGACAAGCTCATGCAACTGTCCCGCCGGCCACACGATCCAACATGGCCCTCGAACCATGCTCATGAGCTATCCCGCGGGCTACACAAGGCATTTGGCTCACGGAACAAGTCTTTTGGCTTATTCCGTAGGCCGATCCTTTTACAGACTCTCCTGACGAACCGTCAAGCCTATTGTATGAACACTTGGTTGTGGGTGCCGGTCAAAACCTCACCAAGCAATGTGCTAGCCAAGTCCCATTATGGGTTCCTGAATGATCTTATATAAGCTAATTTGATCTCTCGGTGATCAATTGAACGTCCAAACATGAAATGAATCTACAAAGGATCGTATGAGTGCACCAAGACTGTCCCGCAAGCCAAGTCTCAGACTTGCCCACAGAGTTTGTACCATGTTGTGGCTTGTGGGACAAACTCACCATCTTCACCCGCGAGCCAGGTCCCTTATGTGGCTCGTGGACAAGCTTCTCCTCTGGCCAGGTGGTCCAAGTCTCCCTCTGGCCTGGAAGAAAAGCTTCCTTCACTACCGGGCGAGCCAAGTCTCAGACTTGCCCACAGAGAAGTCCCTCTCTACCATCAAGTGGGCAAAGTCTCTCTGTGGCCCGCGTGACAAGTCTCTCTTCATCATATGCGGGCCAAGTCTCCTCCATGGCCCGCGGGACAAGTCTACCCTTCACCAGGCAAGCCAAGTCTCAGTTGTAGCCCGCGGGACAAGTTCACGACCACCATCCGCGAGCCAAGCCTCCTCCATGGCCCGCAGAACAAGTCTTTCATTAACAAGGCGACCCAAGTCTCCAAGACTGGCCCACATGGAAGTCCTTTTCTGTCATCAAGCGAGCCAAATCTCTAAGACTGGCCCACATGGAAGTCCCTCTCTATCATCAGGCGAGTCAAATCTCTCTTCATCATCTGCGGGCCAAGTTACAAGTATGGCCTGCAGGATTACTTTCATTTTAATCCGCAAGCCAAGTATCAAGTATGGTCCGTAATGGGGATTTAGTTTTCACCCAAAATGTTTCTCTAAGCGCACAGGTCTCGCAGTAGTACTTAGGGATCGTATCCACAGAGAAAGGGTTACTACGCTGCAAACTTATGGGATTCAAATCGAGCTAAGATGCAAATATGATTTTTTGTGGGTTTTTATCGATCGATTGGTATAATTAGGGGTGGGTATTCGGTTCTTCAGTTCCGTTTCGGTTCGGTTCTTCGGTTTTTCGGTTCTTCGGTTCCAAAGAAAAAAGGTCCAATAGGTACATAATGCATATCGGTTCGGTTTCAATTCGGTTCCCATTCGGTTCGGTTCGGTTTGGTTCCAAAATTAGAGGAACCATATGGGTACCAAAAATATTTGGTTTCGGTTCGGTTTCGGGTAAATACCCATAATAATCGGAAAAAACGAACCAAAATCTACAAAATTACATGGAAAAAACTAAAAAAACAAACTAAAAATTACAAACTTAGTAAAAATTACCAAATAATCTAACAAATAAAGTAAAATCTATCAACTAACACTTTTAAATGAACCTAAATATTGAAAAAAATTATGAATGGATTAGGTTTGTGTAAAAATAATGTTCTAATTTCGGTTCCATTCGGTTCCCTTTTCGGTTCTGGGTAAGAACCGGAACCGAACCGATACCTATTGGATCTCAAATGGAGGAACCAATGGGTATTTCTTATGGAACCGGAACCAAACTAATACCCATGTTTTCGGTTTGGTTCTTCGGTTCCAGTTACTTATGCCCACCTATAATCGTTCGATCGGTCGAAATGGTTTTTGATGAAATCTATGTATCCAATGATGCAAAATGAAAACGGTTTGAATGCAGTTAATCTAAATATTGGGAATAAGGTATTTCTTTAGAGACATGGATCAGATTATTCAGATTTGTAAACAGCCTTCGTATTGAAGTCTTCCTAACTCAATCCCATTCAAACGTTAAGCACATGACCTCAACAAAGGGGTAGTCATGATTTCTACTAAAGGATTGATATGTTAACCATACACATGGTCCTCTGGTCGAGATCCCACATGTACAACTTATCATTTACTCGTCAGATCTTCTACC
The DNA here is from genome assembly GCA_900406295.1 of Aurinia saxatilis. Classification (NCBI taxonomy): domain Eukaryota; kingdom Viridiplantae; phylum Streptophyta; class Magnoliopsida; order Brassicales; family Brassicaceae; genus Aurinia; species Aurinia saxatilis. The sequence goes on from OVAP01000957.1 coordinate 4,774, forward strand.
TAATGGTGTTTTAGCAAAGAGAATCTATTATGAAAAGCTAGGTTATCAAGCTAACAATTCTCAGTTAATGCTAGTAAATATAAAGTTCTTTCAAATGACCAGTAAACAATCTATCTACCAAACCATGCAACTATGAAAACCTTGATCCCAACGATCAAATTACTCTACCATAGATGAAAGAACCATGAAGGGCAAAATGACCATGCAATAAATAGAAACAGGGGTTCAAATACAAGAGATTATCTCCCCTAGCAACTACAAAAATAAAAACAATAAAGAGTTTTAAGAGTTTTGAAGGCAAAGTGCTCTCTCCTAGAGTTTATGTAGGGTGGAGAGGCACACCTTTTTTCTGAGATGAGAGGTCTCTTTATACAGAGGGTGAATGACGTATGAGGGCTTCATTCAAGTGATAGAAACGAATCAGCTGATGAGAATCAAAATATTTGGATATATCTCTTATGATCGATCGAATACCGTGAGAATATTCGATCGCTTCCTTCACAAAATATTTATTTCGTTATCTCCTGAATCTTCTCACGTGTTTTATGTTGTCTTCAGATATTGGCCGAATATATGGAGTGATCCCGTGTAGTTTCTAGAAATTTCCGTAGTTATCCTCTTCTTGGTCGATCGATCGTTGCATCAGTCGATCGATTGGGCCTTACGAGTAATGGACTTCAGAAGGCTTCTCTTCAATGTCTGGGCTGTAACTTCAGGGTTATTTGGTCGAATAACTTGGTTCCAGGCCTATGTGACAGCTAACTCACGCGGCTTTCTTGTCTCCAAAATTCACTTCAATCCAATTTGCACATCACCTTCATTCAAGCATCCTCTTTTCGTACCGGTTCTGATCTAAGCGAGAAACGTCCACATTTGTACCTGAAAAGCTCATTTTCTCTAAAAACACTTTGAAAATATAAAATGTTGAAAAGCATAACATTTATCTTCAAATCATTTGGTTTTATTATCAAAAACATTTGAAATTCATAGTGAAAAGTGGTAAAATATCAATCCTATCAGCCCACAAGATCATTCACATTTCAGTCCGCGAGCCAAGTTGGCTCGCCTAACAACATTGCATCCCGTGGGTTCAAATAAGGCAAATGACTTAGGATTCACAATGAACATTTCATCAAAACGATCGACAAAGATCATCGTGATCACACTCTTTTTCCCTTGGTAAGGTCTTTTCCCATGTGGTTTTCTTTGCTAAGGTTTTTAACAAGGTGATCATCTGAACACATACGACTCACAAAATTATCTCAATCTCATGGGCCCGGAAACACTCACAACTGGCTAAACAGCCCAGTTCTATAAGGTCTATTTCAAGTGCCATCAAGCAGGAAGGTTCGAGAATAGAATCATCGCAATATCTCGGAAGAAAGTAAACTATTCAGAAGACTGTTGGAGGAATGGAAGCATATCTTCAGGAAATGGAAGATGTCCCACGATGGAGCTTGGACCCCAAGACGGTTTAGTTAGAGTATATATACGATTTAAGGCATTAGGTTTTAGATCATATTGATCATCTCTTACATCTTCTCTTCCTCGAATAACTTGAGTCATTAACAGTTTGTATTCGAGAATTCTCTTTACTAATAATAAAGTGACCGCACTTTCCTTCTCTTGTTCTTTGTATTTTACTTTTACTTTTTAAGCGGTTTATAATAGAGAGTCGACAATCCCTTAAAAGATTCATTTGACAAGTTTTGGGTTGTGCGTGAATTCTAGCCCCACACATAGGATCTAGAGTTTATGGTTTAAAAATACTAAAAATTAAAATCTTAAACCCTAAAAAGTCTTTTCATATCAAACAAATCATAAACTCCTTAAATATAAACCTTAAACCCTTAAAATTAAATCCTAATAACTATTAAAAATAAACCCTAAGTCTAAAAGAATTTAACCCTAAAACATAAACTTTAGAAACCCTAAGTCAATCATTAACCCAATAATTTTACCAGATCTTAAGTTTTAAAGCCCGAAATCCTAAAAAATGTGTTAATTGTTAAAAAAGTATAGCTTTCTTAAATAATGGTAGTTTTGCAAATATTCCAGAAATGGTTTTAGTGAAAATGAAGTATTCAAAAATGGTAGTTTTCAAAATTTTCCGATATATTTAGAACTTGTATTTAATCTACTTATTAACCCAAAAAAAAGTCTTTGTAATGTTAAGCTTCATGGGCTTCCAAATAAACGTCAATTGACGATTAGTGGAGAGACTCAATCTACTTATATATTATTAAAGATCCCTTCCAACTTCCTATGTGGAATGGTTCTCTGACCATTAATCTCGGTATGCTTGGACAAGATCAATGGACCGATTTGGGTCAGATCAATGATAGATCGGGTTGGATAATATGGAACGGTTATGCCCGTTTGGGCTTAATGGATTCTGATAACATGTTAAGCTTCATGGGCTTCCAACTAAAAGCCAATTGACGATTAGTGGAGAGACTCAATCTACTTATATATTACTAATGATATTTTCCAACTTTCGATGTGGGATATAATCCCTAATATATAATTGACATAAAACCATTTTAAAAAAATTACATGCAATAAAATTATTTTTTCGACGTAAATACTTCCATTGTATTATGGACATGTAGTATCGTCTTCAAATTTATCATCTATATCGATAATAGTAAAAGAGATTTTATGAATCTAATTTTATAAACATGTTTTTTGAAAAAGAAAAAAACATGTTCCATTTTAATTTAGATAGTGAAAGTTCAATTTTTATATAGATAGTGAAGTATATTATTAACATACAGATACTCTATTACGAACACGAAAAATATTAAACCCTACTTAAAATGCATATCATTTTACTTTTACAAGTGATATAAAATATGAAGAATCTAAATTATATTCGTAATTGAGAATACTTTTGTGTTTTAGTGGTTGTAGATACAATAAATGCAACCAAATTCTACTTTCAAGTGCATTTAAAATATGTAGTTATAATGAATGCATTTCATTTTGCATCCAGTTATTACATTGTAGATACACTTGTATAATTTGTCATCTTAAAATGATATCTAGATCTTAGGTCTGAAAACGAAAATCACCTAAATTTGTTTGTACTTGATGGAGTAGTGGAGATTAATTTAGATAACAGTGGTTAAAAGAAATATGAGATACAAATACGAAATTTCGTGTGAGGTAGGGAAAAGGGAAGAAGTGTATAATACAAAGTCCAGCTAAGTAGATTGAAACGTGTAATTACAAAGTCTGATTCTTCTTCGCTAAGGAAAACAATAGATTTTTTCTCTTTATCGTCTTTTCGTTATCGTTTCCCCAAACTTGGATTCAACAAATTTCAATTTTTCTCCATCGATTCAACTGATGGGGCAACAGCAATCGAAAGGGGAATTGCTGTATCAGCAAGTGAGTTATGGCAACGCCGAAGGGATTCGAGCTCTTCGTCGAGACGGTGCAGACCTCGAGGTTCTTCTTCTCTTTTCCTCCAAATTAGGGTTTGGTTTTTTTTTCCCTTAATTTTGATTTGGGATGATGATGCAGTGGATGGATAGAGAAGGAAAAACGCCTTTGATTTTAGCTTGCATGAACTCTGAGCTTTATGATGTAGCTAAAACTTTGATCGAGTTGGGAGCCAATGTTAATGCTTATCGTCCTGGTAATTTTCAATTTCAAACCTTGTTGATTCCGTGATCTTAGAGGTGATTTAAGCTAATATGTGGGCATCCATCAGCTCGCCATGCCGGGACTCCTCTGCACCATGCTGCAAAAAGAGGTCTTGAGAACACTGTTAAGCTACTCCTCTCTCACGCTGGTCAGTCTTTCTCCTTCTTCATGTGAGCTCATTTATCTACTTATTGGGTCTTTATTTTATCTCCTATCTTTCGCAGCAAATCCACTTGTTTTGAATGATGATTGTCAGACGCCACTTGAGGTTGCTAGAGCCAAAGGCTTCAGCAATGTTGTGCGCGCAATTGAGGTATGTTTCCAATCCCTGTTTCATCATCCTCATCATACATTTCTTGTATCCCACTTCTGAAACATGTCTTTACTTTGTGGATTTTGTAGACTCACATCTGCTTGTTCTCTGGTTGGATGCGTGAGTTTTACGGTCCTACCTTTCTTGATTTATTTGCTCCTCAGCTTCTTTCAAGAAGAGTGTCAGTAATCCTTCACCTTTCCTCTTATCTCTTTCTTTCTTTTGTCTTGATTGATTTGGATATACATGCACATTACTCTGCTCGCGTATACGGGCAAACTCTTGTTTTTCCCCTGAATATTGAGGAATTCACTTTCTTTGTGCTCATGGCTATGAATCTTCTCTAAACCTTACAATTTGCAGATGGGTTGTCGTTGTGCCAACTGGTTCAAGAAACCCTACAAAGCCTTTCAAGTTGGAGTTGGTTGTGTATGCTAGTCTGCAGGTATATCAGTTAATAATTATTCAAAGATCAAAGTTACAGAGTTTAATTTTCAGTGTGTTTAAGCCGTTCATAATTAGGTTATCTACTTATAAAACTTGTATGACTTTATCAGGATGCACAGCCACGCACGGTGATGCCCTTGTGGAAAGCAAACCTGGAGGAACCAAAATCGAAGCAGTCTGATACTTCAGTGATGATTGTTGATAACTCCACAAGTAATTTCTTGTCTCTTTTATATGCTGTTGACATGCAACCTCTAGTTTTGAGGATGTTGATTGAATTTTGTTCTGGTGGATAGTCCCAAGCCGCAGGAGGCAGAGACGAAGGGTTTGCGCCTCCCATGGGAGGCGCAGGCCTCAAGTAGTTAGGCGTAAGTATACTGTGTTTAGTTGCTGACAACTATCCTTAGTTTGTATTAGAAATTTTCTGCCTCCCATGTTTTATTTTGCTAAGAAAGTATATAAATTGATGCCTCTGTTTTTATCTGCTCTGGAATTATAAATTTTATCTTTCTTTCTTACAGAAACACGTCTTAAACTGGCACCCTCAATTGAAGGTGACGGTCAACAGCTTAAGTGGTTTTGTGATGCATGTAAAGGAATTCCACAGGTAATGTCATAAACAACAGCCGTTTGATTTGTAGAGATTTCTGCGTTTCATTTCCACATTTGTTTATATATTAAAAACTCTGTTGGAATAAAATATACACAGCAAATGCATCCACCGGCCTTTCTCCAAACAGCACCTTCTGCACCACCACTTCATTCTGCTACTACTGACACACCAAATATCAGTCACTATTCCATCGGTCAAGCAAATTCCTCAACTGGCCCAAGCTCATCAACGGCACCTCCACCCCCACCTCCTCCTCCCTCAGGAAAAGCAAGTACCTCTGGATCCAATAGCCATGATAGCGGTTTGGCTGTTGTCCTAGAATCGTCACCATCTGCTCCTCCATTGACAGATAATGATATATCAGCCGTAGAGGATGGTCCAATACATTACCCATCGATCGATTCTACACCTGTTGATGTCCCAGCTCCTCCTTCCCTTCCAGCTTCAGCAGATGGTCAAAAGAACGAAGACGGGAGCTCTGGACAGTGTGCGATATGCCTGGATGCTCCATCTGAAGCGGTTTGTGTCCCGTGTGGGCATGTTGCAGGATGCATGCCTTGCTTGAACGAGATTAAATCCAAGAAATGGGGATGTCCAGTTTGTCGCTCCAAGATTGATCAGGTCATTAAGCTATACCGTGTCTGAAATAGACAGGTACAACTCCATGGAGTTATCTCTCTTCTTCATTGTCTATGGGATAAACCTTTTTATACCGTTGAAACTATCTTTCTTAATTACTCAACCACAATTAGTACCCTATTTCTGTCTTAAAAGCTAAAGCAATGCTTTGAATTTAAATGCACTCCCTATGTATTGTTCTGTATATACGTGGTTTTTGGACGGAAGGAAGAATGTAAAGAGTAATCTATATGTAATTATATTTAATTCAGTATTTATTGGAATCAAATCTTGGTGTACCTGTTTTGTTGGCTGATCAATACATTAACACTTCTAATAATGTTCCAATTTTTGGATTGGTTTCCTAAAGCAAGAACACCCATAGTTAACGTATGGAAAAAGACGAATAGTTCATATTTTTTTTTTTACTCAGGTTTTTGCACCTTAATTTAAAAAATCACTAAAATTTCTAATCTTTCAAAATTAATTACAAAGTACTTTAACGAGTAATAAAGAAATCAGTGGAAATTAAACAATAAAACAAAATAATAAATTTTATACAGAAATTTGAAAATATTATTTATTGATTACATCTTACTACGTGTTAAAATTTTAATTTATAATTTTAAATATAATTAAATCAAATATGATTTTTTTATTATCTATTATTTTGAGAATTTTTTTAAAAATATGAATCGGAAGTTTAAATGAGGTAAGCATGGTGTGAAGACCTTTGATCTTTTTGTTTGTTTGTTTTGACTTTCATTTAGTTTTGCGTGAAAACCTATATTAAACATAATAAAGAACCTCCACCAAACAGTCGATATCCAATCCGTTCATCTATGTTGAACCACTAATGTCAATTAAGATAAGGAATTCGTTTTAGCTTAGGTAGGATTTGGCTAAAGTACCAGTTTGATATCGTCAATACCAATAGAGGGGTCGACCAAGGTCCCCAGTGCTTCACATCTCTTAGCCGAAAAGGATCAACCCACATCCCACCTTTCACAAAGTTCCTACCATTCGTTCGGAGGATTGGAGAGAAGCATGCATATATATGAAAGAAATCAACTCAAAGATGAACCAAGCAATAAGTATGACCTCGGGGATCGACCGCATAGTAAAAAAGATAATAAGAAGTCAGTTCACCTCACAGTTGGACTATATCCCAATAAGGGACAGTGAAAATCCAACTACCAATTTAAGGAGGAAAGACTAATCCACGAATTCAGATTGCCATGAGACAAGCTGGCCTCGACTGACCAAAGAAGGATGAGGTTTTACGTAAACTATTTGTTAAACACCTTGCCGCTCCGACACTTGGTTGGTCACTTGGTTGGTTCTCAAAGTTGAAAGAATAGTCCATTGACGACTTCACCTACTTACGACTACTTCCTTCTTCTATTTTTGGTAGTATTCGATGTTTATAAAGAAGGCCACTTTAAACGTTTGTTTGTGGGCTTTATCCCAAGGATCCAAAAAAAGAATTTCGACCTTATATAGTAAAAACTTCATAGAGATTTAGGCTAAAATTTCCTCCATAACCTATCGACACTAATGCATGAGTTATGGCATAAATCATCTTTCTAACCTGACTTATTGAGAAATACAGCTGCCACGAGATGCACTACATTGTGGTACGAACTGGGCAGCATGAGAAAAAGAAAATGTTTTAGCGGCCAAACGATTAAGCTCGTCAAGTTGGCTGGAGGAATACCTCAGCCCACAAACCGATAACTTCGATGTAGACAACCACTTTTGAAGTGGATTTAAAATTTAATAATGTGTGGTTGGGAAAAAATATCAAAGGTCAAAATCCATCATACTAACAAAACCAGAAAACGCAAGAACGTAAATTTTTAAAATCTAAATTTAATTTAGAAAAGGAAATTTAAGTTGTGGTTTTGGTACCAGAAAGGCAGGATTGCCTTTTCTCTCTCTCTCTAGCTTCTTTTCTCTCGCTTCTCTCTAGAGCTTCGTTCATCCACAACCTAATCCGGGACCGATGCGAGGCAGCTCCGCAAGCGCCGGCGTTGGTTTCCTTTCTTTGTTTTATCTTAGTTTTTTTTCTCCAACTCGGCTTGAGGCTTTGGGATTATGAGATTAGATATATCACAGTTGAGTTCCGTTTACGGATCTAAACCCTCTGTTCATGGATCTCTCTGGATCTACCTTACGGATCTCAAATCTTCTCATCTCTGTTTTGCATGCAAAGATCCTGAATTCTCATTTCGACGTTTCCGAGTTAAGTGTGAATGACTTCCATTTGAGTTCTCGTCTTGCCTGGCTTTTCTTTCAGGTTAGATCAAGATCTGCTTCTTCGATGCCCTTTATGTCGTTTTGGCTCGACCGAGGCTCCTCTCCGGCGCTTCCTGGAATAATATTCTACGCTCCCAGTCCCTACGCAATAGAGAAGGTCGAGTTTCTGACATATTCGCAAGCTGTCTTAGGCGACTGATAGTGATGATAATTTACCGTTTTTTTACATGATTTTTCGGTGTTTTTATTAAAGAAACTATTTGATTTGAAACATAAACTACTGATTTTCACTATTTTATGTTTTCAAAGTGTTTTTGTGGAAATAAGGCTTTTTAGGTCATAAATGGGCATTATTCTCCGAGTTCAGCAATTCAGCACCAGATGTTCGGGGCCAGATGAATCTGTTGTGCATTTTGGATTGAAGTAAGAATTGAATTGAATCAAACCACATGAGTCAGCTGTCACATGAGCTTGGAATCAAGTCATTCGTCCCAACGACCAAGAAGTTATTCCCTTAATACTGAAGACTGGTGAAGAGGATCCGTTCCACGCTCTTGAAGTTTGGCCTTAGATGAAGACCTTCCCCATCATAAATTGCGCTAAGAATTTGACACGAGTTAGGTGAAGCAGTCAGATTTCCAATGCAAGTGAACTGAAGAAATTCCAACAGTTAGATCTTGAGTTATGTTGATTCTACGAAAGACAGATTGTACAGTCTCGATGTGAAGCATACGAAGAACGCGAAGGAAGAACGATCAATCGATTGCCATATAGGATCGATCGCTCAAGGCCCAAAATATTTCCTGAAGCCCATAAAGAGAACCCAAGAAGAGCCCATAAGCCCAATCGATCGAATGCCGTTGGAATCGATCGATTCATACCGGATTAACTCGAGAAGCTTCAGAACGCATCAGAGAATATTCAGTTGGATACATTCGATCGAATATACCTTTGACCGATCGATCAGAAGAGATAAAATCAAATATTTTGATTCTCTTCAGCTGATTCGATTCTATCACTTCCTTGAAGCCCTCAGACGTCCTCCACCCTCTATATAAAGAGACCCCTCGTCTCTGAAAAGAGGTGTGCATCTCCACTCTACCTAAGCTCTAGGAGAGAGCACTTTACCTTCAAAAAATCTCAAAGTCTTTATTTTTTTCACTTCTATAGTTGCTAAGGGAGATAATCTCTTGTATTTGAACCCCTGTTTCTATATTTATTGCATGGTTATTTTGCTCTTCATGGTTTTTTCATTTATGTTAGAGTAATTTGATCGTTGGGATCAAGGTTTTTCATAGTTGCATGGTTTGGTAGATAGATTATTTGCTGGTCATTTGAAAGAACTTTATATTTACTAGAATTAACTGAGAATTTTTAGCTTGATCACCTAGCTTTTCATTTATAGATTCTCTTCGCTAAAATACAATTAGGTAGAAGATCTGACGAGTAAATGATAAGGTATACATGTGGGATCTCGACCAGAGAGTCATATGTATGGTTGACATATCAATCCTTTAGACTGCCCCTTTGTTGAGGTCATGTGCTTTATGCTTGAATAGGATTGAGTCAGGAAGACTTCAATACGAAGGCTGCTTATAAATCTAAATAATCCGGCCTATGTTTCTATAGAAATACCTTATTCCCAAGATTTAGAGTAATTGCTTTAAACCGTTTTCATTTTGCATCAGTAGTTCCTTAAATTTCATTAAAAACCCTTATGACCGATCGATCGACATCTCATTCGATCGATCAAAACAAAAAAAAACTCATATTTGCATCTTAGCTTGATTTGAATCCAATAAGCTTGCAGCGTAGCAATTCCTTTCTCTGTGGATACGATTCCTAAGTACTACTGCGAGATATGTGCGCTTGCAGGAAATATTTTGGGCAAAAACTAACCACCTATCAAGTTTTCTGGCGCCGTTGCCGGGGAACAACAATGGCCTCTAGCATAACAATAGAAATCCAGACTAAATATTTCATTTTGTGTTCTTCATTTCATTTTTTTTTTCATTCTTCATTTTCATTTTCATTTTCAATCATTTTGCATTTAACATTTGAATTTGGCTTTCATTTTCTTTCTCTTTTTTCAAAGTGCATGTAGAGAAGAAGTTAAGGAGATGACGACCTGCTCCCACTTGAAACAGAAATCTAGAGAATAGAGAGAACCAACCGTAAGCTTGCTCGTTTAAGATTAATGGTGGACCAGCGAGATCAACAGTTTGATGATGGTGAACCTCACCTCATTGGAGGAGACCAAAGAAGACAGGAGGACGAATGCCCACTACGAAATGGAGGAGACAGAGCTGTTGAGCCAAGAGCTGATCAAAGAACAATAGCAGACTATCGTTCGATCGATCAACATCTGTTCGATCGACGGTGATCAAACCATCTCAACCTCCATGAAATGATTATGAGATAAAACCTCAAATCATAGCTTTGGTAAAACAGAACCAGTTCCATGGCAATGCTCACAAGCACTCAATGAAGAAATACGTACCACCACAAGGCAAAATGGAGTTCCCACCGACTACTTCAAATGCAAGCTCTTCCAATTCTCTCTGGCGGACAAAGTCCATCGATGGCTGAAAACTCTACCACTTTTACACCAAGTCCCGCTCAAATCAGTTAAGAAACAAAATACAAGGCTTTAAATAAGCCCCTGTTGAAAGTTTCTTCGATGCTTGGGAAAGGTTTAAGGGTTATATGAGGGACTTCGCCCATCATGGTTTTGATGAAGTTAACCTCTTGTGTACCTTCTACAGAGGCATAGAGCCAAAATATCAATTGTCTCTCTTGATACAGCTAACAATGGTGATTTTACCACCAAGACCGTTAAAGAAGGACAAGATCTCATCGAGAATCTAGCTGCGAGTGACATCAATTACTCAACTGAATTTGATAGGTCCGTACCTACAAATGAAGTGGAGTCCAAGAAAATCATGGAGCTTCGAGGAATGATGAGCCAAATCCTATGAAACCAGCAAAGGGCGGTGAACTCTTGTGAAGCTGTAATTGACAACAATGTTGGCCCATCAATAGGTGGAGAACAAGAAGGTTATGAAGAAGAAATGAACTACGTGGGAACACAAGGTAATTTCCAAAACCGAAATTTCAATAATTTCAAAAATAATAACCTCTCTTACAGGAATCCTAATGTGGAGAATCCTCAGGACCAACACTATCCTTCCCAAGAAATATTCCAATTTAACTCCTACACCCGAGGAGGAGGGTTTAATTCTGGAAAATTCCAGCAAGGTAGTTATGGTAGAGGTACTAATCTCAGCGAAAACAATTTCAAGCAAAGACCTTTCTTTGGTAATTTTCAGGCTAGAGCACCAGAACCAATGTCACCTCAAGACTCTAACATCGAGAGGATGCTCCAGCAAATCATAGCCAGCCAGGAGAGTTAAGGGAAAGCCATTGAAGAGAGAATAAACGATGTATACCAATACCTAAATGAAAGTTGGAAGCTGTCTCGCTCCACGTAAAAAAGGTGGAGGTGCAAATTGCTCAGACTGCGGAAGCAATGAAATGCCAGAACGGAGTGCTTCCAGGAAAACTAGAGGAGAATCCTAAAGCTTTCTGCAATGCCATTGAAGAAATCCTCGTGCCATATCCCTGTATGATGATAGAAGAAGAGTCTTCGGACTCTGATAACAATATTGAGGCCAGTAACATTGTTTCAGGAGGAAACAAAATCAACTACCCATGGGCCCAACCCCAAGACATTGGCTATGGAGGTAGACCCTGGGAAATTTGTCTCCCTTACAAAATCGCAGGTTACATATTCCTAAACTCACTTTGTGACACTGGATCTAATGTAAATGTCATGTCTTCAAATGTTGCAAGTAAGATAGGGCTCTCAAACTTAGTCCACTCCAACTCGTTAATGGTGTTTGGAGACTCACACTCAAGAATCCCCAAGGGAATAACATACAATGTCAAGCTGCAAATTGGCTCAACAACAGTACCCGTGGATTTCCACATAATTGACGTGAAGAAAGCAGGTTCGCTAATTTTCGGAAGGAGATTTCTCGCCACTGTTGGAGCAGTCATCGACTTACCAAACAGCATGATAAGCTTTGGAAGAATCAACCCTAGGATTTACTATCCCTTGCTGCCAAGTTCGTGCATCAAAGGAATGACTTACGTTGGAAGGAAGAAAGTTCATGAATCTAAAAATGACCCGCCAAAGTTAATAAAAAAAAGGAGAAACACCAGGAGTTCAGGAGAAGGCTTATCACCCAAGGAAAGAAGGAGAAGGGGCGCAACAGACCATACTCAACAATCGAAATGGTTGTACCAAATGATGCTCATGGAGTAGGAGAATTAAGGCGCCGAGAGCTAACGGCCCTCACTAAGAGATACATGTGGGAGGATTGTTTCCCCACAAGGAGCCTCGATGCTGAGAGTGCCAAGGGCAAAGAGCCTGACCCCCAGGAAGTCAAAGCCAAGGAGGAGGAACCTCAACCATCTGACCACCCACTGGAGAACTAAAAAAATCTCCAAACCATGTCGAGCTAACCGACATTAAACAAAAGCGCTGAGTGGGAGGCAACCCACTGATGTGTCTTAGATTAAGTTTACTTTTAATGGATTTGTTTGTGTCTCGAAAAATAGGATTCAAGGATTCAACTACGAGGATGAAGAATCGATTGATCGCCTTAAACTGCAATGGATCGATCGTCTGCAGTTCATAAGCTCATTTTTACTTTTTCCATGGAAAGCCAGAGGCCACTGATTCGAATCAACTGGTGATCCAGGAGAATGCTGCATGTTTCAACACTAATCGAGAGAGAGTAAAAAATCAGGAGAATCACGTGTCAACACTAATCGAGAGAGAGTAAAAAATCAGGAGAATCATGTTGTGATTCGATCGATTGATGGCTGCATCGATCGATGAAGACCCAGAGAGATGAACACTTCCTCATTTCAACACGACAGATGATGATATACTGATGTCGTCCAACACAAATCCTCTCCTATTCCTGTAAAGTCCTTTCAGTTCCAATAAAAGAAAGAAGGTAACTCGATACACTTGAGAATAACGAGGTAACCATTTTCCATTTCTATTTCAATTCCCATTTTGCTCTCACGGCTTGTCAACTCGTTTGTTTCTTTTGACGTACTTTTACATCCATTTTTAAAAACAAATATCGAGTCAAAAGCGTTTTATTGAGTTAATCCAGGTCTGGAACAAGGACCTTACTCACAACTGGAACAACAGCCTAATGACCATTTTTACAAGACTTCCCCGAGGCACTTATCTCAGAAACTCCATACTCAAGCTTCCCAACACATCTCGGTTCGCACGTACTTTAATAATTCTGATTTTTAACTCTATTTTATTTGGACATAAACCGGAATTTAAATCTTTTTTGCTGGAGGTATTAAACTAGGGAAAAAAATTCATTCAGGACTTCTTATCCACTTTACCACTCTCTCGTTGATCATGAATGGTCAACTTATCTTAAGTTGCTACCACACCCTTAAACCTAACCTCTTTTCAAACCCCATGCAGTCTCTTTTTCTTTTTTGTTTTATAATGCAATATGTGTAAAACGGCCGAAGAGATGAGACCAACGCAGTTTTCCAATCATTCGTGAAGACTGGCGAAAAGCATGATAGCTCTTAATACATGCATGGAGATTCAAAGAAAGGTGTCAAGGCTAATTTCCCTGGTAATATTTCATCAAATTCAAGGTAAAATTCGTGTCTTGCTCCTTATAGTTAAAGCTTCACAATAAAAAAAAAAAATGTAGAAGCTTTATGATCTATACCTGTAACAAAAAGGCCAGGGAAATCAGGGATCAAAATGAAGAAAAGTGGAAAACGTTTAAAGGAGTACGAGGAGGTTCAAGAAGACTTTAGATTCCTCTGAAGAATCTAAGTTTGGGGGAGGAACAAGCCGAGCTAAGGAGAGAGTGATTGGGAAACTGTGCCATCAAGCGGTCCGATCTCTCTTGCTTTTTTGCAAACATATCACATTTCTCTTGAGTATGGTAAACCCTAAACACACTAGCCTGACCTCTAAATATTAGCCCCCTCTCATTACACACCTAGCCTGTTTTGCCTAGCTGATATTTTCCAGTAAGAAAGCTCAAGCAAAAATAAATGAATGTAAAGAGTCAGAATTTCAGTACCTTTAGGATATTTGTATGTTGAGATTCATGCTGGACCAGTTGGGAGAGTTGTGGTGGGAGTATGAGACGAGAACTTTTGGCAGGATTGTCGAGATGACCATCACGAAGCTGCGCCTCCAAGTTGTGGTACAAGTAAGCGAGTTCCTAACTTTTCAAACTTATTTCCCTTCTTAGCATGTGTTTGTTCGAGGACGAACAAAGCTAAGTCTTGGGGATTTGGTAGTGATGATATTATACCGCTTTTCGATATGATTTTTCGGTGTTTTTATTAAAGAAACTATTTGATTTGAAACATAAACTATTGGTTTTCACTATTTTATGTTTTCAATGTGTTTTTGTGGAAATAAGGCTTCTTAGATCATAAATGGGCATTATTCTCCAAGTTCAGCAATTCAACACCAGATGTTCGGGGCCAGATGAATCTGTTGTGCATTTTGGATTGAAGTGAGAATTGAAGAAAATAAAGCCACGTAAGTCAGCTGTCACATGGGCTTGGAGTCAAGTCATTCGNAGCTTGGAATAGTCATTCATCCCAACGACCAAGAAGTTATTCCCTTAATACTGAAGACTGGTGAAGAGGATCCGTTCCAAACTCCAGAAGTTTGGGCTTAGATGAAGACATTTCCCATCATAGATTGCTCTGAGAATTTGACACGAGCTAGATGAAGCAGTCAGATTTCCAATGCAAGAGGAATGAAGAAATTCCAGCGGTTAGATCTTGAGTTAAGATGATTCTACGAAAGACAGATTGTATAGTCTCGATGTGAAGCAGTCAAAGAACGCGAAGGAAGAACGATCGATCAATTGCCATATTGGATCGATCTATCAAGGCCCGAAATGTTTCATGAAGCCCATGAAGAGAAGCCCAAGAAGAGCCCATAAGCCCAATCGATCGAATGCCGTTGGGATCGATCAATTCGGACCGGATTTACTCGAGAAGCTTCGGAACGCATCAGAGAATATTCAGTTGGATACATTCGATCGAATATGCCTTAAACTGATCGATTAGAAGAGATAAAATAAAATATTTTGATTCTCTTCAGCTGATTCGATTCTATCACTTTCTTGAAGCCCTTAGACGCCCTCCACCCTCTACATAAAGAGACATCTCATCTCTGAAAAGAGGTGTGCCTCTCCACTCTACCTAAGCTCAAGGAGAGAGCATTTTACCTTAAAAACTCTCAAAGTCTTTATTGTTTTCACTTATATTGTTGCTAGGGGAGATAATCCCTTGTATTTGAACCCATGTTTCTATATTTATTGCATGGTTATTTTGCTCTTCATGGTTCTTTCATCTATGTTAGAGTAATTTGATCGTTGGGACCAAGGTTTTTCATAGTTGCATGGTTTGGTAGATAGATTGTTTGCTGGTCGTTTGAAAGAACTTTATATTTACTGGAATTAACTCAAAATTGTTAGCTTGATCACCTAGCTTTTCATTATAGATTCTCTTCGCTAAAACACCATTAGGTGGAAGATCTGACGAGTAAATGATAAGGTATACATGTGGGATCTCGACCTTAGAGTCATGTGTATGGTTGACATATCAATCCTTTAGTAGAAATCATGACTGCCCCTTGAGGTCATGTGCTTTATGCTTGAATAGGATTGAGTCAGGAAGACTTCAATACGAATGTTGCTTATAAATCTGAATAATCCGGCTTGTGTTTATATAGAAATACCTTTTTTCATAATATTTAGAGTAATTGCATCAAACCGTTTTCATTTTGCATCAGTAGTTCCTTAAATTTCATTAAAAACCCTTTCGACCGATCTCTTATTTGCATCTTAGCTTGATTTGAATTCAATAAGCTTGCAGCGTAGCAATTCATTTCTTTGTGGATACGATCCCTATGTACTACTGCGAGACCTGTGCGCTTGCAGAAAATATTTTGGGCGAAAACTAACTACCAATCAGCGACAATCCTCATCGCCGTCTCGATGTGTTTTGAGGCAATAAATTGGCCCAAATCCTTTGAAATTTCAGCGTTGTTTTTACTTTGACAAGGTAGATTCAAATCGGTAAAGGAGGAAGATTGTATCTGGCTTTTTTTGGAATTAGTACATCATTGTAATTTGGATTTTGTTTTAATTGGTTGTATAAGTAAGTTTTAGTCTAAATCTGTTTGGTGAATTTGTTCTCCTTTTTTTTGGGTGCTTTTATGTTTCCGACAATCTTTTGGTTGATTGGCTTTGGCTCTGGAGAAAAATTTTGGTTTTGTGTATTACAGTTTATTTTGTGTATGATTTTGGTTTGTAACGATTTAATTTTGATTTAATAATATTATTAGATGAACGAAAAAAGAAAATTGTGGTTTTGGTGGTTTAATCCACGGATGGAGCCTAGGTGGGATACAAACACTAATATTAGAATGAAATCCGACTAGTTTGGAGATGAACAAGTTTGTGGGAAAACGGTCATTTAATTCCCCAAGTATGATTGAGCGAATTTATTCCCGAACTATTGTATGATCACATTAGTTCCCGACGTTGTGTTTGACTGTTTAAATCAAAGACTGAGAAAGTCAATCTTTAATTTTACTAATAAAATATTAATATTTTAATTAAAAATAATAATAAATTTTTTAAAATTCCAAAAAATCAGATTTTTTTTTTAAAAAATGCAACAAAGTAAAAAAAAATCTTAAAAGTTTCTAACATTTACAAATTAGTAATAACTGAGTTATTATAAAAATAAAATATTATCTCAAATATTAACTTTTAAACGATAAATTTTTAAAATATATATTTTCTAATCGCTAAAATTTTAAAATTAATAAAAGCAGATTTGTTGGTTTAATTGATTATTTTGAATAATTATCCAAAATATTTTGGATTTATGTTTAAATAACTACTTGGATTATTTATCTAAAACCGTTTTTTATGCAATCTACTTTGGATTAATTGACTATTTAAGGTTATTTATTTGAAAATATTTATTTATCCGCAACTACTTTGGATTAATTGAGTATTTTAGATTAATTATATAAAAACGTTTATTTATCCGAATGATTTTGGATTATAATTAAAACCATTTTCTGAGATTTACGATTTAGAATTGAAACTACTTTAGGGGTTAAGAGTTTAGATTTTAGAGTTTAGGGTTTGTTAGGGGTGAAACCACTTTTTGAGATTTACGATTTTAGTAATGAATAAAACTAAAAATTTATAAATAGTTTACACTTAAAAATAATATTTTTGAAAAATTTATTATTTAGAAATTAAATATTGAATGTATAATTTTTAGTCATTATAACTCAAATATTATTAATTCATAAACATTAGAATTTTTTTTACTTTTTACTTTTTTTAATTATTTTCGGATTTATTTGGATTTTTTTAAAAATATATTATTATTTTTTAATTAAATATTATTATTTTGATTAAAATATTAATATTTTATTATTAAAATTAAATGTTGATTTTTTTAGTCTTTGATTTAAACAGTAAACACAACTTCGAAAATCAATGTGAACAGATAATAGTTGATGAATAAATTCACTCAATCAAAATACTTGAAGAATTAAATGACTGTTTTTCCGCAAATTTGTTGATAAATATACGTGTATTAATAACACATAGATACATGAGTTATTTTTATTTTAGAACAAATACATGTGAAAAGCAAAACAAAGAAAATGAGAAGAAAGAGAAAGAAAAGTGTCCGAAGGGGACAGTGTAAAGTTAAAAAATTGCAGATGGTCCACAATGACATGAAATCAACAGTGGGATTGATTGATTGACTAAACGTTTTCTCCTTCTTTATTAAGTAACCATTCAAACACACTTCACTGCTCCTTTCTTCCCTCTCTGTCCCCATCCAGTTTTGTACCTCTGCCACAAGTTACCCATCACCGCAAACTTCTTTCAGGGGTACTATCGTCTTTTCACGCCAAGTCTTGTCCACTCACTCTTAAGGACGAAAGATATATATATATCGTCGCTATATTCCCTCTGCCTACCCTATTCTCCTCTTATTCATAATAAAGTTAATAACCTATATATTTCTTGATCACTAGATTTGTAGATTCGATTCCATCTTCTCGTTTAACTATAAATTACTGTATTTCTCTATATTTGTATTAGCTACTAAATTTACTGCACAAATAGTATAATGTGCAGAAACAATATAAATATGTAGTTGATAAAGATATACAATATGATGGATGATGCGTTTAGGCTAACCGCACCATATGATTACAATTTTTCACTTTTTTAATGAATTATACTAAATCGTACTGTATTTTAGTTCCGCGCATAAATTTCGTTGTTACTATTCACACTTTTAAAATAAAAATTAAGGTGACACTGATTTATCCCCAATCCCAACATATTTTTTACGAATCGTAGTGATGATTGGTATTTGATAATTATTATGAAAATCGCTATATACTATTCGAAAATTTTGACTGTACAATTCTCTTTTACAAAAATATTAGTTATAAAATATGTTCAAAATTATCAACATTCACTACAAGAAAGCACCTCATTTGTTATGACTAGATTCATAGCAAATTCGTAGCAAAAAGGGGTTTGCTATGAATTTGCTACGAAATCTAATTTGTCGCATCTAGTTCGTCGCAAACGGTTTATCATTGCAAAATCATCACAACTTTTGCGCGGAAATGGAACTCGTCGCAAAATACTTTCGCTAAAAATTTGTGAGGACACGACACAGTCGTGGCAAAATCGTAGCAAAATTTTCTATGAAATTGCTACAAAATACTTGCTATGAAATTGCTACGGGATACTTGCTACGAATTCGCTATGGATTATTTGCTACGAATTCGCTATGGATTATTTGCTACGATAACTTGCTAAGGATTTGCTACGAATTACTTGCTACATATTTGCTAGGAAGTATTTGCTAGGAATTTGCTACGAATTGAGGATTTTCGGAAAAAAATAATTATTTAAATTTGATATTATTTTGTGTAAATAATTAAACTATAGTATTTAAATTTTAAAATAATTCAGAAAACATTAATAAAATTAAATAGAAATGTTTTAAATACAAAAATGAAAAAACTCCATTCTAAGATAATCGTTAATGAAATTTATAAAAAAGGTTTTAACGAGAAAAAACAAAGAAAAAAACATAAGTGTTATAAATTAAATATTATACTAAGTTCCGTAATCCTAAGATGGCGGTTTGTAAATGATTCCAAACCAAGATCTAAGCCTAGATCATCTAAACAATGATTTAATTAGTAAATATTAAATTAAAAAAAACTTACAATTTTTTTGAGGATTTTCATATGGGGAGAATGAGAAAGTTTTGTGAGTGAGTTTGTGAGATGATGAGTGAATGAGAAATAAAGAGACTGATTTGTGTATATATAGGGTTAAAAGCAGTAGCAAATTCGTAGCAAAATCGTCGCAAAATTTCCACACATTTGTATTTTCCGCACAAATTTGCTACGTATTTCCGACGATTCGTCACAAATCCGCAGAAAAACTGATCCTCAATAAATATTTGTCGGTTGAAATTTTTTTAAATTTGAGGGTAAATTTTTTGATTTTTTGGTGAAATTTTTAAAATTTGGGACGAAGTTGCGACGAGAAGTCGCAATCTCGTCGCGAATTTTAAAAATACAAATTTTCACTTTTTATAATATTTATATAAATAAATTAAGACATTCAAAAAAAAATCAGAATTTTGAGAAATTCGCGACAAGGTTGCTACGAATCGTCGAAAATTCGTAGCAAATTACGATATTGAAATAAATAAATTAAAACAAATTTTTGATCCCAAAAAAATTCAGAATTGTGACAAATTTGCTACGAGATTGCTATGAATCGTCGCAAATTTGTAGCAAATTTTCTACGAATTTGCGAAGATTAATAGTTAAGTAGTAGAAACTTTTGTCAAATGAGGCTTAGGGGTTAGGGCTGGATTATGGTTTATAGATGGTAATCGATACTTCCATTCATGAAGGCAAATAATCAATCTCAAAGTACTATATGTATACATTACAAAAATGATTTGCATAATCTTTCATAGCATATACGAAGTATAATTTTATGTATAATAAAAATTTCCGGGCTATATATAGTATTCTCGTTCAATTATGGTTTATTGATGGTTATCAATATTTTCATTCATGAAGACAGATACACCTAACCAATCCCTGTACTATATATGTATACATTATAAAAATAATTTGAAATCATCTTTCATAACATATACAAAGTATATAACTATTTGTATATGAAGCATTGTCGTGCTATATACAGTATTCTCGTTTAGTTGTAGAATTAAAAACAAAATGAATTCACATTTAGATTTCATATATTATTTAAATTTTTTCTGATATATATTTGGTTGAAGGTGATTATAGACACTAGAAAATAACAATATATTGTACAAAGCCAGAAAATAAAAAATTTGACAAATTTGCTATGAGATTGCTACGGATCGTCGCTAATTCGTAGCAAATTTGCGACGATCCGTAGCAAATTAGTAGCAAAATTTTCAAATTGTGTTTAGCGTTTAGGGGTTAATTAATTATGGTTATATATGGTTATCGATATTTTCATTCATTAACACATATATACCCAATCAAGCCTAATGTACTATATGTATACATTACAAAAATGTCTCATCATCTTTCATAACATATACGAAATATAACTATTATATTAAGCACTGTCGTGTTATATATAGTATTCTCGTTCAGTTGAAAATTGAAATATTGACAACAAACTGATTCCATTTTGATTATATACAATAGAATCTTGAAAAATTTGTTGCGAGACTGTTACGGACTTGCGATTATCCATAGAAAAGTAGTAGAAAATTGTCAAATGTGGTTTAGGGTTTAGGGGTTAATATGCTAAGAGCTTGCTAGGGTTTTGCGATGTTTCTGAAATTCATCGCAAATCGGACGCAAAATCGTAGCAATATTCCGATTACAAAACTTAGTAGCAAATCCCTCGCAAAATTGCTACGAATTTGCGACGCCTCCCAGATTATTCGCAAATCATACACAAATTAGTAGCAAATTGCGATGGATTTGCGATGAAAAATATTCTCGCAATTTTGCAACACCATTACATCGAATTATTAGATCATCGCACCTTAGTCGCAAATTCATAGCAATTTTGCGACTAATTAAATTCTTCGCAAATTTCCATAGCAATGGACGTGTTTTCTTGTAGTGATTTTTATCCAAACTATTTTCTTCACAATTGACATATTTTTATGGCTTAAGGTTTTAAAGCTTGTAGTTTAGAATTACTATAGGGTTTAGGGTTAGTCTAGAGTTTCTAGGGTTTATCGTTAAAGGTTAAACCCTTTTAGAGTTAGAGTATATGATTTAATAATTATTAGGGTTTGGATGTATGGTTTGTTAGGGGAGTAAATGATACACAAAGTTTTACCCTATGTATTTAACTGCAAGTGCATAGCAAATGTGTTATAGTACTAAGAGATCAAATCTACAAAGACCGATAAATCACAAACTAATTCTAGACTCTTAATTAAAACTTGGACAAAAAGGTTTTCAAAATTCTAATAACTAATGCAAGTAACTAGAAAATTATCAAGAGTTTTAAATCAATTAAAGCAAGGTTATGCCTTGGGAACTTCGGAGAAGAATCCAATATGCATAAAAAGACAGACAAGTGTCACTTGACACCGCCCGTGTAAAATCAGACACCAATATTAATTCCTACACATGAACTCTAATGTAATGCAAATCAACTTCCATTGAGCAATCAATCTATAATCTAATGTAATGCAAATCAACTTCCATTGAGCAATCAATCTATAATTAATTCCTAGCAAACCAGATTCCTTTGTAAATTATAAGGGATTAATTATGCATTAATTCTAGGTTCAGTTGTTCATAACTATCTAAATCAAATTCCTTTGTAAATAGAAAGCTACGCTTCTAAGATTATTCAAGCAATTATTAACACTTCCATGTATAATAATTAACTTATGATCTAGACTCTAGGTGATCAAACTAGAACTAGCTTTAAACTCAATCTAGAAGAAGAATTAAAAGGTGAAACTTCATTTAGATTTATGGCTAAACAGAAATTCATATAAACCTACGAACCCTAAGCCTAACAAGAGAACTACCCAGACATAGGTAAGCAAAACATCATGCAATAATTAATGTAAGCAATAACACTGAATAAACTCAAATAATAAAGAGGGTTTAGAGGTTTCTTCTCCCTTACAAACTCTTAGAGAATTAGAATATTGTATGAGCCTGAAAATAGCTTAAACATAGTATTTATATGGACTAGGACGAATTTTAGAATTTGTAAATTAACAAAACTAATTTTCCAAAAGAGATTTGGAAAATTGCTTGATGTTGAGAGAAATGAAAATTGCTGAAAAACTCCATCTGGTGACACCTCTTCCTGATTTTTCAATTTTTTTTTGTTTCCTTTTTCTTCTCTTCAAGGCTGGTCCATTTCTGCTCCATAAATCTTCCATAATTCACCAAGTTCTCAAAACTCGTCCATGTACCTAAAATGATTCATTTAGATTCTACTAATAATAATATAAACTCAATAAAATTGATAAATATACGTATTATTAGTATATAAACCGGTAAAACTAGGATATATCAGTAAACCATTTTGGGATTAGGATTTAAATTTCTAAACCCTAAATTTTAAACCATATAAATAGCTTAGATTTAAAGAATGAAATTTTTTAAAATTACCCATTCCAATAGTATTTTTTCATTTCGTGAAAAAACAAATATTATGTTGTAAGTAAAATTAGATCTTAGTTATTCATTTAAAATACAGTAAAACTTGGCAATTCAAAATGTAAAGATTTTAAAATAACTTGAAACACAAATCTTATGCATTATAAATATTCTGTAAGGAATTTGAATATACAATCTGCATATTAGGGTTCGCTCAAAAAAATCTATACAAATTGTTTTTCTTCTGAAAGTTAGTAAACAATCAAGATATTACTAAAGAGTGGTAGTACTACAAGAAAACACGCCATTTGCGAGGGAAATTTGCGACGCCGGGTTTCCCTCGCAAATCTGCGTCGCATTTGCGTCTAATTTGCGTGTAATCCCAAGCATCATCGCACTATAGTCGCAAATCCGCGAGGACAACATTCGTCGCAAACCCGTCGCAATTTTGCGACGGGTTTGCGATATTTTCGCGTAAAGGACGAACTATGCGAGAATTGAGCGACGTATGTGCGTCGAACACATAATCCTCG
>OVAP01000958.1:0-23933 GCA_900406295.1 Aurinia saxatilis
CGAGATTATTTCTAAGTATTAACCTTGACGGGGTGGAATCCGACCCCCACATCAACCATCATTCGGTTGGTCTTCACTTCTACATGGGATACAATGCTTAAAACAAGGGCTTCGATGGCAGCTAGGAAACGCCAACATAAACATCTGGTCCGATGATTGGCTTCCTACGGGTCCGCCAAGACCTGCTGAAAAATTTGGCAACCCTACTGTCCAATAAGTCTATGAATTATGGCACAATAAAACTTGGGATCATGCATCTTTATCATCTCTTACTCCAGAAGACCGAAGTCTGGCATCAACCATATATAGTACAAAACAACCAAAACCAGATAGATCTCTTTGGCATTATAATAGGGATGGCATATACACTGTCAAAATTGGATAGCATCATCTCTTCGCCATATTACATATAACAACATACTACCTCCTGGAAGTCCTTTCCTTAAATCCTAAATACGGAAACTAAAGATACCACCAAAACAACAACACTTCTTATGGCGCTCGCTTACACCATCGATGAGAACAACACACAATCTAGCATCACGTGGCATTCCAATAAATACATTATGTAAGCGATGTCAAGTTGAGGTAGAAACCACTAGACATATGTTCATGCTTACGACTCTTGGTCCACTTCCGACCTCTTTCCTTTTCACATTATCGCCAAAACGGACTCCCTGGAAGCTAACATTAGGACACTCCTTAACCATTCACGCAAGCCACATCTCAGCAACATTTTCCTTTTTGGCTTCTCTGGCACTTATGGAAATTATGTAATGATCTGATCTTCAGTCAAAAGGCTTGGAAAGCGACCAAAGATATAAGACGAGTAAAGGAGGAAGTGTATGTCATGTTGGAATCATTTCCTCCTTCACTCAATATTGCTTCCAATTCACGACCCCAGTCTCTCTCTCTATTGGAATAGTTGGATTACCAGAGATCACTTAGGGACATATACTTATGATGGTAGTGCGAGATTATCAAACTGTTATACTGCCTTACAAGCTGAAACTTTGGCGTGCCTTAACGATATACAACAAGTTTGGAGCCGAGGTTTTTGTAGGGTGATTTTTGAAGAAGACTGGCAAGTCTTAGTTAAATAGTTACAAGGACAACACCTAGATTCGAACCTCGAAAATGTGGTGCTTGATATCGGAGTATGGATAACAAAGTTTGAAGATCGTCTATACACAACGCATCAACAACGAAATAGCTGATACACATTAGCCCAAAGGTTTTTTTTCAAGCTGAAACATGTTGTATTTTTAAGGTAAAACCCCTGAAAAATACACGAACTTTACAATATTTGCCAGAAAAATACATGAACTTTTTACGTTGCCATAAAAATACATTAACTCAATTGTCTTTCCAGATTAATACATAAACTCGAGAATTTTGCCATTTTTCCACACTACATTTAACAAACGGTAACGTATGTCACAAAACAATAAACAGTGTTAAATCAATTAACACGTGGGTTAACAATAAATCAAAAACCCACTGTTACCCCTCTATGCTTTCCCCCAATTCAAAATCCTAAACCTAATTCCCAAATTCATCTTCTCTCTCGGTTCTTCTCCTCTCCTCTCCAAATCTTCTCAAATCTAAATGGAACGAAGTCGAAGCTCAGATGCAACTTGGAGTCAAAATCGCAGACAGACAGGCTTGGGCAGGTTGTGCCATTGTAACAAACCATTGACGGTGGTGAAGTCATGGATAGATGATAATCCGGGAAGAAGGTTCTATAGATGTGATGTACATGGATTCTTTGGATGGGTTGATGAAGAGAAACCACATGGCTGGCAGAAGGCAAGTTTATTATAGGCGAGAGATCAAATTCGTCAACAACAAGAAGAAATCAAGAGGCTTTATGAATGGGTTACGTTATTAAGCCAACAAAATCAAAACATTGTGAGTAAAAAACAAGACATTGTGGATTCAACAGTGTTGGAGACACTCGAAGCAGAGAAAAAAGCACTCGAAGATGAAGTTGTGACATCAACGGAGAGGGAGAATTACTGCGCCAATTTGTTCTTATCACATGGGGAGGATTCATTATCTTGACAGCTATGATCCTCTCATTGGTGAAGAATTAGTGTTTTCATAGTTCTTGTTGGTTTCGGGTAATGTTGTTTTTGCTATCTGTGATGGTGCTATCCTTAGATTAAGTGCAATTGTGTGTTTGGAGTTGTCTTTTAAAGACTTGTATTTACACAAGTAGGCCGAGTATAACATGTTTACCTACAGTTGTTGCATGTCATCTTTCTTCCTTCTCTAGTCACTTTGGATGGATTAGTTTTAGACTCTTGTGCCTCTTTTATCCTAACATATTTTTTTGGACGCCCTGGCATTCTCCTTTTTTCAGGAATTTGAATAGGGTCTTTACATGTCTTCTTCCACAACCTCTCTCCATTCATAGGTCTAATGTTCTCTACATAAGTGTCTTGCCAGACATGAGTGAAGTAATAGTTATCCACATCACTGTAACATATACATAAGTGAGTTAGTGGACTTAAATAGTGAATCTATACATAAAAACAAGTCACTTGTGTAATTAAAACACTTACCTTTTTTTATCACGGTTATGCTCATTGATGACATATATAGCATGTCTACAAGGTATGCATGTGATGTCCCACTGGTTATATGTGCAATGCTTGTACATTAGATTAACTTCGAAAGAACCATCAAGCTCAAGTACCTCATATAAGTTCTCACCACTAGTCAAAACACTACAGAATTTGCTGTCAACTCTGTTAGCCTCAAAAATCTCCATTACTCGTGGAGAAAATTGTGTAAGACACTTCCTTGTCTTCACACGCCTTCGAGATATCCGTGTCATGGCCAGCCTCCTAATCTACTCCAACATATCAATCATAGGCAACTGACGTGCATCCTTGATTGTTTTATTGAAGCTCTCAGACAGGTTATTGCATATATCCTCACACTTTGAATGATGACCCACAAAAGCTCTACACCAAGTTTTTTGCTCAACCTTCAGCAAATCCGCATATGCATTCTGATCAAACTCTTTCAAAAGCTCCAAGTGGTACTCATAATCACCTTCAGTAGAACTATATGTGATATCCCAAAAGTACTTTTCATACTCACTTCTTTCATATGTCTTCTTCCAGTTGACAAATATGTGTCTAGCACAATGTATGTGCTCTGCATTTGGAAGCTTCTCTTGAACAGCATTCAGAAGACCTTTCTGTTTATCAGAGATGATGGTGTAACCATTTCCTAATCCTAAATCCAAGTCAGTCTTCAACTTGTCAACAAACCATGCCCAGGAGTCATTATCCTCTACTTTAACAATAGCTCACGCAATAGGATAGATCATATTATCAGCATCCCTTCCAATAGCCGCCAACACCTCACCTTTTAACTCCCATTTGAGGAATGCACCATCAATTCCTATAATAAACCTACAACACTTCTTCCAAGTTTTCCTTAGCTGCTCAAAACAGATGTAGAATCTGTCAAATAGTTCCTTGCCATCCTCTCTAGGAATTGTAACAATCTCAGTGGTGATGTTAGGTTAGAACGCCTTAGCTCAGCTTCATAATCTCACAGCTTGGCAAATTGAAGCTTCTGAGTCTCTATAACCATATCCAAAGCAATTCTTCTGGCTTTGACATATATACTTGGAGACTGAGATGTTGCACCTCAGCATTATCTCATCTTTGATGTCAGTCCATTTAATATTAGGCCTTCTCCTTGCTTCATCCTTGTACAACCTTGCTATGACTCCTTGCTTTAGCATCCTTGCTCTTCCATTCTTAACATGGTTATGCTTCTTATAAAACGTTTTAACCATCCATTCCCTTTTGGTGTATCAAATGAGCAATAGATCCTCCATTTACAACCTTTATTTGTGCAAGCTGCTTCAAGCCTAGTCGTCTCCCATCTACACACCTTCACATCAAACTGAGTCTTTAAGACATACCTCAACAGTTGATCTTTAAACTCTTCTCCACTACCAAAGGTCTGCATCAACCACAAGTACGGTGGTTTTTCCTTTGAGTATCTCTTTCTGTATGTATGAGTCTCCTTCTGGTACAACTCAAACCATTCATCATTTGTGTCAGGCGCAAGCTCGGGATGCTTAGGATCCCTACATTGTCTCTCCATTTCTTCCTCAACCTCTCTGCGTTGTCTTTGTATTTCTTCCTCAGCCTCTTCCATAACCTCAACTCTTTCTTCCTCACTGACGACTTCTTCTTGTCTCTCTGTTGAAGTTAGACAAGTCACTACAGGAAGGGAAGTCACTGCAATTTTGTCTTGATCGAGATACAAATCTACTACTCCTGATTCCATAGCTAGATTACACATTCTCCTAATCCCATCATCTTTATCCGCACATATACACCTAACTGAAGACATTTCCTCCTCTGCAAGCTTGTACCAAACTTCTTCCACCACCCCCATTTGACCCATGATCGTTGCAGAAGACATCGAACATAGACCAAGTCATATAGTATGGGTCAATCTTCAAGCCTAGCTTCTTGTCTCCTCCCTTGTAATTAAACAGATTGTCTTTATACTCCATGAATCCTCCATAATGCAATTTAATGTGATGATCTCAGAATTACTGCATAAGAATAAAAAAAGTTAGTATTCTCGTATTATAGTATTTACAATCAACCACAAATGCACAAAAATCCCAAATCAAACTCGAACCCTAATTCCCCAAACGAATTCGAACCCTAAATCCTCAATCGAATTCAAACCCTAAATCCCAAATCAAACCGTAAATCTCCAATCGAACTCTAACCCCAAATTCCCAATCGAAATGAAAACCCAACCCAGAATCAAAAACAAAACCCATCCCCAAATCAAAATCAAAATTTGAAACCCAACCCCGAATCGAAATCATAACCCATCCCCAAATCAAAAACAAAACCCATCCCAAATCCTAAATCGAAATTACAACCCAAACCCGAATCGAAATAAAAACACATCCCCGAATCGAACACAAAATCTCAAATCCATTTCAAACCCTAAATCCCGAAATCGATAACAGAACCTTAATCATTACCTCATCTTCCTGATCTTGTCTTGTCTTCTAATAACTCGATCAGTGATTGAAGATCATTATGCGATTTGGAGAGGAGAGGAGAAGAACCGAGAGAGAAGATGAATTTGGGAATTAGGTTTAGGGATTTTGAATTGGGGAAAGCATATAGGGATAACAGTGGGTTTTCGATTTATTGTTAACCCACGTGTTAATTGATTTAACACCATTTATTGGTTTTGTGATATATATTACCGTTTGTTAAACGTCGTGCGGGAAAATGGCAAAATTCTCGAGTATGTGTATTAATCTGAAAAAACAATTGAATTCATATATTTTTGTGGCAATTTAAAAAATTCATATATTTTTCTATCTGAAAAGTTTGTGTATTTTTAAGGGTTTTTAACTTCCCATTGAGTGAACAAATTAAACCATTTGTGAAATAAAAAGTTCTAAACCGAATGAAAAAGACAGCCGCCGATCGAGTCGTTTTCTTTTCATCTTCTTCCTCAATCGGATTTCTAGGTTTCTGCTTCAGTCACTACTTCTGAAGTAAGCTCCTCTGGTCTTATGGAGTCAATTCGCTGAAATCTCCATTAGGGTTTTGTGAATAGTTATGGATAGAATCAGCAATCTACCGGACGATATCATTTCCAGAATCGTGTTTTTACTTTCGGCAAAGGAAGCTGCACGCTCACAGGTTGTCTCCAAGAACTTGAAGAATCTGATTACCATCATACCAGATGTTGTTTTCGATGAGTATCACTATGAAAACTTCGACATACTTGCTGAACGAATATTGGCTCAACATGTCAGTCACCGTATAAGGAGAGTTTCTTTGAAAATGTTGTCTCATGAGATCTCTCAGCATAGTCATCTTCTCACTCATTTTCTCTGCAATGTGTTGAATCGTGGTGTCTTGGATCTTGAACTGAAAGGAGTTTTTTTCGCTAAACTCAAAGGAGATTACTCTTTGCCTTTTGAGGTATTCACTTGCAAGACCCTTGTGGAAATGAAACTAGGGTCTGGTTTAGTTATCAAAGATCTCCCTCAGAATGCTCTGCTTCCTTCTCTTAAAACTCTCCTTCTCAGTGATGTTCGGTTCGATAGTATTGGTGGTGGTTGTGTCTTCACAAGCCTTCTTTCTGCTTCTCCTGTACTTGACAATTTATCCATATATGATTTCGTCTTGGAACAATGGAAATGGTCTCGCGTTGTCTCTAGCCTGACCCTTAAGAGACTTACTATTACGCGTGGAAATTTCGATCCTAGTGATTGGTCTGATCTTGAGACCATTAGTTTTGATACTCCGTCTCTTACCTTCCTAGATTACTATGGTCTTTTTCCACATGGATATCCAGTTGTTAATCTCAACTCTCTTGTTGAAGCTCATCTCGGCCTTTTTCAACGTGTGGACAATATCGATCCAACGAATCTGTTTAAGGGGTTAAAAAATGTTCAGTTCCTGAACTTCGCCTTTCTTGATACGGCGTTGGCAAGTGTTCTCTACTACTGTTTTCTTCTTTCTTTTAACAAATAGTTAACCATGGGTGAACTTATGCTAGATATTAGAATGTTCATTGAAGTTTAGATCAGTAGATTGCAGTTTGATGACTGACTGGTTGTTATTATTCTGTTTCAGGTGTTTCAAGATTTCAGTGAAGCAATCCCAATGTTTGAAAACATGTCTCATTTAGCATTTCCAACTTACCAAGGTAACTGCTGGGATTATGTAAAAGCTGTGCTTAACAAGTGTCCAAATGTAAAGACTCTCACCATTCAGGTATGATTGAAAACCCCAAAAGTTCATTCGACAAACCATATAGTCAGAAACCTATCTTAAATCGAAAATTTTCTGTCTTGTTTTAGGATTTGCACTATGATGACGGGGATTTAGAACATGTTTGTGAATGCTTGTTGGGGTATTCTATCCTAGGGTCTATTGAGGTCTTAAGGATATTTAGTTTTAAAGGAGATATCGGAGAGATGACGCAAATAAAGCATGTCCTCCAGAAACTGCCGTGTCTTGAGCGTTTGGAAATTCGTGTTTGGGATGATATTATAAGAGATGAAGAAAAGCTGCAGATCATGAGGGATCTCCTAAGGTTTCCCAGAGCTTCGTCCAAATGCAAAGTCGATCTGGTCGAATCTTGAAAAAACTAAGACCAAAACTATAATCTGATGAGAGAAACAAAAGGTGCCTGTTTGTTTTGTACATCTTTCATATCTGAAATTGTTCTGAATTGTACACAGCTTTGGCGTTTTTGTCATCTCTAAGTAGTTCTTGTGTTGTTTACTTCGTGAATTTCTAATAGAGAAGCTAGGCTAAGGCACCCATTTCGTCCATTGAATAAAATGTTTGAGGATTTAGTTCATTGTGCTAGTAAGCCATCTGCTTTTTATTTGTTTGTCTCTCTCAACTGTTTCATGGTTATAGAAATCCAGCGTCTTGTTTTGTAATTTAGTCACTCTCGTTGCTTAATTCTGCTTGTAAAGCAAAGATCGCTATAACTAGTAAGAAAATGAACTGCGGTGTGCTTCAGCTTGGTTATTGACTGTTTCTCTTTGGTTTCTTCAGTTACTTCACATTGTCTTCGATAATTGTAACAACTGGCCTGTTCAAGATTGTAAGGTTATTCACAAGAAAATGAACTGCGGTGTGCTTCTGCTTCTGCTTCTGCTTGACTTTACAACACAAGATACTTTATGATCTTCTTGTTTTGGCTAACTTAAATGAAGAAACTGGGAGATGGCAGAATCTGTTCAGAGAATGACCTAAGTCTTCTTCTCTTACTTATTTGTTCTCATTAAGGAACTAATGGTGATAAGTTGACTTAATGATTGAATCAGGGTGGTATTATAATGGTGAAAACTGTTGCAATTTCACAAGAATACAAAAAACTCAAAACAATTTATAAAAACTCTAATTGTGGTTAAAGAAATCTCCCTAAATGAAAGACTACTGGATCAGAACACCAAACAACATAAACCCTCCTTTGTTCACCTTAGATTTGGTTTCTTCATCTTCTAACTTTGAGCCAACAACGTTTCCTGTTTTTGATACTATTGGACCAGAAATCTCATTACCCATCTTATTTACTTCCTCCGTTTTCTGAACAGCGATTATTGGACCGTTTTCTGAACAGTATTGAACATCAAGCATCCAGAAGTTCTCGCAAGTGTAAAAGACGATAACATCTTTCTCCCTGAGTTTCTTCTCCTTCACGAACGCGTTCCATCCTCTGGTCAATACAAAGCTTTTGCTACTACTCCAGTAACAATACCTGAACGTCCATTGTCTCATTTCTCTGTCATAAAACACAACCTCAACCTCTTCCTCATCTTCTTCTATTTCGCCTTCTTCTCGTTCTTTTTTTTCGAAGCTAATATAAGGTAAATACTTCACTGCACACTTCTTAGGTATCACAAGCCTGTTTAGTTTCCCTACATCGCTTGGTGTCAGTTCCTTCTGAAAAAGCTGCGTGCACTTTGTTCCCTTGGTGTTCATGTTCTTGACAATCTGAGATCGACTACTGAGAAAGACTCTCAACTTGTATGGATAAGAACCGTCATTGATCATATTCAACACAGCTTCTGTTGTGTATCCTTCTTGAAACTCCGATTCTTGAACCGTGAAAACATCAGAACAGGGAATATTCCGCTGCGAGTTAGCATCAATCTTTTTGAGCTTGATGGATGCACTATCGTAAGCACTAGCAGCTTCAACATCGGATTTGAATGTACCGATCCAGATCCGTTTCTGGTCTACGTATATCTGAGCTCCCCAGTGACCGTTGTGTTGTTTAACAATTCCTTTGTACTTCAAGCCACTCCTCTGCTTTTTTGTCACCATACGATAGTTGTTTGTTGCATCACTGAGAGGTCTCGTGCGTTTCTTGGGAGGCAAGAAAGAGCTGTTGCTTGAGCCTGAAGACTCCGTTTTTGCGTTATCGATATTCATTAACAACAAGTTGTGTATCCAATCCAAGAAACAGAATCAGAGAAAGAGAAAGAAGAAAGAAAACGATACAGAAATATTATGTGATTGAAGTGAGAAAGAGAGAAACAAAAACGAAATCAATGCAAAAAGTATAAGATGTGATTTATCCAAGAAAGCGAGATATGTATTTATCGACCAAGCTAATTGTTTTCCATTTTCTAAACGTTGTTTCCCTTTTTATCGACATTAATTGTGATCCTTTCTTCGTAAAGTCGGTTTAGTTAAATTACTTTTTTTTTTTAATGATTTGATATATATATGACCAGCGAAAAAATGTCAAATAGCTCATCCATTTAATGTTTTTATTTTGTTTACTCTTTAATAGAGCTAATTTATACTTACCTTGATAGACTATGAATCTCCAAATTCATACAAATATATCTTACTTTCCAAATTATTCTTATAGTCAAACGTTAGGGTTTTTTATAGTGAAAACGTACTTCACTCATCTTCTATATACAAACAAAGATCTCCACGCAACATCCAATACAAAACTGAAACAAAGATCTCAACTCTCAAGTCACAAACCTATTTTCTTTTTTTGGCTGAATCTTTTCAAAAATGAATCTAAAACAAACCAAAGTGATGTTTCTGTTTTTAGCTCTACTCTCGGCATTGGTTTTCCGACAATCGGAAGCAGGACTACCGGAGGATTATTGTCCAACAACCGCGATCGATAAAGTGTCAGGTTGTTATGACGCCTTGAGATTAGCGGGGCGTGGAGATGAAAGATGGCTAAGCAAGGATTGTTGCAAAGCTGTCTTCACTATATTTCCTGATCTTTGCTATTTGCAACTCTATCCTGGTCTAGAATTTCCTATAAATTTCTTCAAACAGATTTGTATTCGTAAATTTGGAAAAAGTTTATAAATTATTGTGTACCTTTTAATGATATAGTAAAAAAATGAATAAAATTTTGAAACAATGAAGCTCGCCAAAACATTCACACTGCCTAAATAGTCTTTCACCATTTCCATGATTAATGTTCATTCCTATAACAGGTCCCTAGAAGCCTTATGGAACTATTTAAGGCTAATCCTTACAATTTTTTAGATTCTTTGGAGGCCCAACTCCTCCGAATTCTCTCTCTCTCTCTCATTTTTTCACTACGACAGTAAGCCCACATGACTCTACACTCGTCTGGATTTGGCTCTGATACCATTTGTAACGCCTCAACCGCCTCTACCGGTAAGGTTTTCATATCCTTTTTCGGTCCATGAGCCCCACCCCTGTCCGATAATCGATGCGTTAATATTTGGAGGCTCGTAAGACTCGTTTACTATCCCTGCAATCACCACGTGATCGTTCCTCATGTTTTGTCCTCACTCACACGGCACTGCGAATCACTTTCCAGTAGGTCACCCATCCTTAAATTGCTCTAGCTCAAGCACGTTTAACTCTAGAGTTCTCTCTGGACAAGTGCTGAAAAGATAAGTACACTTTGATGAAATAGGTAGTCAAATCAATTCTCTTAAACCTCTCCACATACACATCTATATATCAGAAATCGGGATGTTACAATCACCCCAACTCACAGAGTGCAACGTCCTCATTGCACACCAGGACCGTTACCCCCTGACGGTGTGAGACCCCACACTCGTTTGGGTTCGGCTCTGATACCACTTGTAACGCCCCGACCGCCCCTACCGGTGAGATCCCCATGTCCTCTCTCGACCCATGGGCCCCACCCCTGTCGGACGGTCGGTGCATTAATATTTGGACGCTCGTAAGACTCGTTTACTATCCCTGCAATCACCATGTGATCGTTCCCCGTATTTTGTCCTCACTCACACGGCACTGCGAATCACAACCTAGTAGGTCACCCATCCTTAAATTGCTTCAGCTCAAGCACGCTTAACTCTGGAGTTCTCTCTGGACAAGTGACCGAAAAGATAAGTGCACTTTGATAACATAGGTAGCCAAATTAATTCTCTTAAACCTCTCCACATACACCACTATATATCAGAAATCGGAATATTACACAACCCCTCATGTTCTCCATCTATGATGTAGAGCTTCCTTTTTATATAAAAAAGACTCTTGGTGAACCTCGCATCAAAGTTAACCTCAACTTTTTAAATTAGCCAAGCCTTCTCCCATCTCTCTTGAGCTAAAGCAACTCTTGTGGTTTAGTTGGAATTTTTATTTTATTAAGGCTTTTCGAGTTTTTTTTAATTATGTATCTTGAGATGAGCTTGAAAGTAAATTAATTATTCTAAAGTAAATTAAGGGGGTGTTATTGAATCTGGTGTTTTAAAGTATTTTAAAAGATTTGGATTTACCTGTATTCCAATATATTTTTATGTATTCATAATAATTGTGTTGGATTCTTCTGTATTTGGATGTAAAATAGTTTCATGTATTTGGTTGTATTTAGAAATCATTTAAAAAACAAAAAAAATTACAATCATAACCACCACTTAGGCTCGTGGCTGACGAAACATATGTAACAAAATTGTATTTCATTTTCGAAACCAAAATATTACATTATGTGAAAAGTTTTACAATTGAATCTCAACATAAAACTCAAACTGCAGAACTGTAAATCTCGAATTGCCTCTTCGAATTCACTTTCTGCTTTCTCTTGTTCTTCTTTTGCATGTTTGAAAATAGATTCCAAATCACTGTCATCACTGGTCTTGGTATATTAATTTGTCTCTTGCTACAAAACCCAAATTCACATATCAATGAAACCACCAACTCCTTCAATTTCTTTTACGAAGTCATGTATCTCTTTGTTCAAGATACATCTGATGAAAATACAACCCGGTTTCTACAAATTCTCAAAGATTCTCTCATATGCCACTTTGATCTCATATAATTCTTGAAATCTAAACTCAATATCACACACCAAAATTTTGATTTCAGGAAAGTTTACATTCTCAAATGTCAATCAACAGACATTGATCACTCACTATCAAAATCAAAACTCAAACTTCACACAATTAAACCCAAAACTTAGAAAATGAAATGCAATTCGAGTAAATGAATTTTAATTTTATAAAACTTACATTATCAAACAACATTTTCACATACCAAGCAACAAACTTTGCTCTTTCATGGGTCAAAACCAAAATTCAAGTCAAACTAAAACTAACCGAGATTCCATTTCAGGGGATTTACGAGTAAGAGCACGAGCCAAGACTTGAGCAGTCTCTTGACCATGAAGTCTCAAAACCCTAATCACCCACCATCGAGGACTCGACTCAGCCGAAGTATCCAAATTCAATTCCTCCGTCCACGACGCATACCATTTCTTCGATTTATTAATCAACATTTACTCTACTTCTTCTCTCCAGTAATTTGCTATTCTGAATCTGGATTTCGAACTAGTGAATGTGCAGAAGAACTTGAAGAAAGAACTCGTCAACTTTTTTTTTTCTTTAGTTTTTTTTAAAGCTCGATAGTGTATTCACAAATACACAAGAAAAGTCTATGTATTTGTTCATTGATAATTATAATAAGAGAATACATCCAAACCAGAATACAATAAAATCCAGCAGATATTGAATAACACCTATTTTTAATGTATTTCAGAATACAGCAAATAAATACACAATTGAATAACACCATATTTTATTTTACTTTAACCAAATACACAATTGAATAACACTGTATTTGAGAGTCCCTTTAAAATACATCCAAATACAATGAAATACAAGATTCAATAACCCCATGTTACTGCGTTCAAATAANGATTTGTTTTAATTTGCTTATTAAGGTTTCTCCGTGTTGATGTGTTTTTGTGTATCATTGCATCTTCCAGAAACCCCACAAAAAGATTTTGGTTCCTTCTTCTTGTAGTGTAGAGGAAGCCTCATTCCCTTCCTTTCTGAATACTCCAGTCTTAACACCAAAAAATTGATTCAACACAGGAATATGCATGTTCAATGACACAATAAAGCTTAAAGTCCATTTTAAAGACTACATCCCAACTAAACATAATTAATATCGTAAATATATGTTTCATTAGTTTTAAGAGAATTTAACAAATGTTGTCTAATACATGTTTCATTAGATTGACATTTTAAAGGCTTACCAAGTTTTTAATCTAGTTTGATTGGTGTCTAATATCGTAAATATATGTTTCATTAGTTTTAAGAGAATTTTGGACCAGTAAAACTCAACAACGAATGATTCGTCTCCCTTCTCTCTTCTTTTTTCTTTCTAGAAAAAGTTTGCCAATTGAACCATCGCTTGGGTCCGGCAGCCGACGGCTTCCTTAGCATCGGAGCCGGACCCCTCCTGTTTTCTTTCCTTTTCTTTGTATTTTTAGTTTGTTTACGGCTTATTAACCGTTCTAATCTCTCAAAATCTTTAAACCGATTAAGGATAGATTGGATTTGGATCTTGCGAAATAGAGTTCCGATATGTCGATCTCTATACTCTAGATTCAATAGATCTGGTCTTAATCGGCTTCTTTACTTGCATGCAAGAGGTTTTGAAGATTAGATCTTTTAATCGGCTCCGGGTTTGGGAATCTTACCTCCCGATTTAATCCCTAGGCTTTTTTGTTTTGTCTTCAATGTCTAGACATTGTTTAGGTGAGCTTGAGGTCTTGATAACTCCGTTCCGGCTCGACTGAGGTTTGTGAACCTCCCGTAACGGTTTCCTGGCTCCTTGTCACTACAGATGGTGTGGTGAAGATCCTTCCACTTTGCCGGAAGACATAGGCGCTCTCCGCTTTTTGCAGCCTCGGTGTTGACTGGACAGTATATTGGCCCGACATCTCCAATTGTCTCCATGTGCTTCTTCGTTGAGGTAGATTCAAGTTCACGGGTCTTGTTTAGATGTTGTTGTACATTTCAACTTAGTTTAGATATGTTTCGGTGTGGTTTAGATCCCTTTCTTACGGTTTTGTTTTAAGACTATGGGAATCCTTTTGTGATACGTCGGCTTTTGATTATGGGGTCGAATGCGGCCGCCAGCAACACCTCTTGTATGTGTACTGTTCCGTTTGTGATTTTCAGCCTAATAATAATATTCTAGATGACCAAAAAAAAAAAAATTGGACCAGTAATGCAACAAAAATAAACAAATGATGGTAGAGTATGATTTCACAAATAAATTTAAGACTCGTTAAAAAAAATATGTAAATGATTTAACCTCAATCTTATGAATGGTACAAAAAAATACCTAGCTTTTAAGGATAAAAAGAGGGTTGTAAATATATTTTCTTTTCATTTGTCAAAAACATCACATATTTTGAAACAATGGGAGTACAATAATAATATTTTAGTTAATTTGCTTCTTCTTTTCTTGGTCAAAGACTCAAATGTTGATTAATTTGTGTTGATCTCAATGTTTTGAAACCCGACCTGGACCCCGCAATTGGACCGGTAAATCCGACAACCCGTTAATTATTCCGATTCGGGTTAGATGAAAAACTCATATATTAAAAACCCGATAAAAATCAATAAAACCCGCTTAAAATCCGGAAACCTGGTGGTTGAACCGGTTCGGATATTGAAAGAACCTTTATATTCCAACAATAATAAGAAGATACCTAGAAAAATCTTATGGTATAATTTAAAATACTGATTGATATTTATGATATTTCTTTTAATTGTACATAATATATTGACTGAACTACGTAATTTATAACTTTTTATATCTTAATTAATAATTTATTATGTCGATTGAAGAAAATGATATGGAGACTGTCAAGATTCTACTTATTTTATTTTGAAATAATAATTATCATGTCGCTTAAATAAAAATTATAGTCATAATTATCAATTTTGTTAGCCATTTTGTTAAAATTGGATATAATTTTATATCTTAAAAATTTATACATGTATAACACACATATATATATATATATATAAAGTTAACATATTGACCCGCTGTCGATCCATGGTTCACCCAATGACTCAGTGACCCACTAGATAATCCGGTTTATTATCTGGGTTGAATTTAAAAATATTGGTTGATCTTGATAGTAAATGCAATATGGAAATGTAATGATTTTCCAAGTAATTATTATTCAAAATTAAAATAATAGATAGATCATAAACAAAAACTAAATGAGAATCCAATGTATCTGTATGTAAAAATTAATTATTTTCCTTGGAAGAGAAAAAAAACTAGCCGTTAGTTAGATGAACGCATTTCAAATGTCTTTATTCACACCGCTTCTTTTGCTTTCCAACGTTCACAAATAAAAATCATTTCCTTTTTTTTTCTTTATTTCCATTAAAAGATCAAACCGACGTCGTTTTGAATAACTCAGAACGTCGTTTTATAGAGAGAGCACAAGACTCATCGATATCTGAAGAAGAGAGAAGAAGAAACACAAGAAACCATTTTTTGTATTCTCTCTTCTTCTTCTTCTTCTTCTTCTTCTTCTTTGTGAGTTTGCTTTCTTAGTAGTGATGGCTGCCGTTAATGGGTACCAAGGAAACACTCCGGCGGATCCTCCGGCGACGAATGGGTCGAAACAATCTGCTCCTCCGGCTAAAACTGTTGATAGCCAATCTGTTCTCAAAAGGTTTCTTCTTTCTTGGAACCCATTTCGCCAATTTCATTAATAAGTTCTTGGATCTGATTATGTTTAAACCCATTTCATGGTTTTGTGTATGGATTTGGTAGTAATGTACAGTTCTTGTGTTTGTTTGATGTGCTTCTGAATACGTAAAATGAAATCTTTGCGTATATATTGTTTGTTAGAATGTATCTGAGAGAGTTTAGACTCTTGTAGTTCTTGTTACAATGCTCAGATCTTATCTTAATCGAGTTTTTTTTTTTCTTTGATTGAATGTAGGTTGCAATCTGAATTGATGGGGTTGATGGTAAGTTATCATCTTTCTTGTTGTGAATAAGTAAATGGTGAATCTGTTTTTGTAGTTGAGATGTTGATTTGGTGTGTTTTCAGATGGGAGGTGATCCGGGGATATCGGCTTTTCCAGAGGAAGACAATATATTCTGCTGGAAAGGGACAATAACGGGAAGCAAAGAGACTGTGTTTGAAGGGACTGAGTATAGACTCTCACTCTCTTTCTCTAATGACTATCCTTTTAAACCCCCCAAGATTAAGTTTGAGACTGGTTGTTTCCATCCCAATGTTGATGTCTATGGTCATATCTGCTTAGACATTCTTCAGGTAAATACAATGACTTCCACTAACAGTGTCTTTTTGTGGTACACAACGAATAAGAGAAGAAGTTTCGAAACTTAATCCGTTTTCAAATGTTCTTGTTTGCAGGATAAATGGTCATCTGCTTATGATGTGAGGACAATACTACTATCAATTCAGAGCCTTCTGGGAGGTAGTCTATCGTTCATAACTGTTGATTTTCTTGTAAACCCTTTTTATTGGTTAAACTTATATCTGAGTGTGTCTTTGTTTGGTCAGAACCTAACATCAGCTCACCATTGAACACTCAAGCAGCTCAGCTCTGGAACAACCAAGAAGGTATAAGAAAAATACATATGATGATTGCACATTCATCTTGTAAGTTATGAGTTCTGATGTCTCTCTTGTTTCTCGGTTTCTCCTATGCAGAGTATAGGAAGATGGTTGAGAAGCTCTACAAGGCTCCTAGTGCATGATATCTACAAGGCTCCTAGTGCATGATATCTTCAACCTGCTCTGATTGAGAAGATATCACATTAAATGATTTTCCTGAAGAATCACTTTGTGTCATTCATTCGATCATTTGTTGTTTTTGAACATGGGCAGCTTTCTCTGTAACATTTACTTTTACCTTCAGTTTTGAGTTGAACCACATAATAACATAATATGAAAGTGTTTTTTCCGTTATATCAATTACAAACAAGAAATAGTTTTGAACATTAGCAGCTTTCTCTGTGACATTTACTTTGCCTTGAGATTGAGTTGAGCCAAATAATAAGATAATGTTAAAGAGTGAGGTTTTCAATTATATCAATCATAAACAAGAATAGGTTCTTTTTATTCATTTCAAGACGAAAATAAACACTCAGATTCAATTTCAAATTACAATCGCCATTTTTTTATTAATCAAGGAGAAATGGTGAGACTTGAAACTTCAAACTTGGACTGATGATATCCACCAAAAAACTAAGAAAGACCACGAACTTTTCCAGTGGCAGTGTCGATGTCTATCTCGTAGAAACAAGGTCTTGTAGGTAGTCCAGGCATGGTACTCATTGTACCCACCAATGGGTAAATGAATCCAGCTCCAATGCTTCCTCTTACATCTCTTATTGGCAACACGAACCCCGTGGGTGCTCCTTTCTTTTTCGCATCGTCTGAGAAAGAATATTGTGTCTTCGACATGCATATTGGCAGATTTGAGAACCCTTGCTGAGCGTACATCTCAATCTGCTTCTCGGCCTGCATTCACATTATCACAGAAGAAGAAAGAAACTTGATAAAAGAAGTTTCTCATAACAATTTTTGACAAAGCAATGGAAAATGAAGAAGTCAGTCCAGGAATCAATTACCTGGTCTGAGTATTCAACACCACTGGCTCCGTAGGATTTAGCTATGGCTTCAATCTTGTCTTTGATGCTAATGTCCAAAGGGTAGAGAAATCTAAGTGGCTGTGTAACGTTTTGACAAGCTTTTTCAACCGCGATACCAAGATCCACCTGCAACATTTACAAAACGATAATCTTTCAATAAGTAGAGATTGAA
Source organism: Aurinia saxatilis (assembly GCA_900406295.1). NCBI lineage: Eukaryota > Viridiplantae > Streptophyta > Magnoliopsida > Brassicales > Brassicaceae > Aurinia > Aurinia saxatilis. The sequence continues at coordinate 17,638 of OVAP01000958.1, forward strand.
AATTGTGGATGTATGCCTATAACCACAAAGTGTGAGTTCAAGATGAGAGAACATTACCGCTCCTTTACCACCATGAGCATGATGGGAACAGATCACAGCATCAAAAGCACCAGCATCCATAGAAAATTTCCTAACTGCATTTAGTTCTGCTTCAGTATCCGTTGAGAACATATTCACAGCAACAACGACATTCACACCATACGCCTTTGTGTTTGAAATATGCTTAGCTAGATTCACACATCCAGCTTCAACCAATGAAACATTCTCGCTTACGTAAGCGTGATCAAGAGGTCTCCCAGCAACAACATCAGGTCCACCACCATGCATTTTCAAGGCCCTGACGGTCGCCACAACAATCGCACACTGAGGCTTCAACCCGCTGTAACGGCACTTAATATTCATGAACTTCTCTGTTCCAATGTCAGAACCGAAACCCGCTTCTGTTACCACGAATCCACCAGGTCCCACCAGCTTCAAAGCGATTTTATCGGCAACAATAGATGAATTTCCATGAGCTATGTTTGCAAAAGGACCAGCATGAACTAGAACAGGTGTCCCTTCAAGTGTCTGCATAAGCGTCGGGTTAATAGCATCTTTCATTAGAACAGTCAAGGCTCCTCCAACACCAAGATCATCCGCTGTTACCGGATCTCCAGCCTTACTGTTACCAATCACCATTTTCCCAAGCCTCTCTCTCATATCACCAAGAGAGGTTGTCAAAGCCAAAACAGCCATAATCTCACTCGCAACAGAAATATCAAACCCGGTTTCTCTAGTCATCCCTTTTTCCTCAGGTCCCTGACCAACAGTAATCTTCCTCAAGAAACGATCATTAACATCCATCACTCTTCTCCACGTGATCGAAGCAGGATCGATATCAAGCCTAGCGAACTTCTTTACCTCCTCGGGAGTAAGTTCCTCGGGATTGGTCTTGGTGATCCCAAGCTTTGTCAATCTCCTAAACATAATGTCACTGAAACTACGCTTCCCTTCTTTATTAGGAGGACACAACCTGTTAAAAAGAGCCTTGTCCGACTGAGAAGCCTCGTGGAAAATCCGAGTGTCGATAGCAGCAGCTAAGAGATTGTTGGAAGCGGTGATCGCGTGGATATCTCCAGTTAGATGAAGATTAAACTCATCCATTGGAATCACCTGACTATACCCACCACCAGCTGCACCTCCTTTAATTCCAAATGTCGGTCCTTGAGATGGTTGGCGAAGACAAGTAACAACCTAAGTAGATCAAACACTCAACACTCTACACAGAAAGAGAGAAGTTCATACAAAAGCAAAGAGAGAAGAGAGATGTAATACCTTCTTATTAAGGTAAGCGCCTAAGGCTTGGCAAAGTCCAACAGTGGTAGTAGATTTGCCTTCTCCAAGAGGAGTTGGAGTAATCCCACCGACAACAACATAGTACCCATCTTCTTGTCCTTGAAGCTCATCAAACGCAGACAACAACACCTACATCATCAATCATATTACAACAGGAAAAAAACAAAACCACTAAAACAGAACTTCCATAAGGGAAGCTACTGATAACACAAAATATTCTGAGCTAATGTAACTTTTCTCTCAAACACCGACAAAACACAAAAATCATGCTATATGAACATTAACATAAACCAATTCGAACAAACATAGTCATAACACCTAAATCGTCAATCATATTACATCAGAAAAAACAGAACTCCAAAAGTGAAACTTCAGATATCACAAAATCTTTTCTCTAAAACACCGACATAACCAAAAAAGTATGTTTTTTGAACATTAACATGATTCGAAACCAATTCGAACACACATAACCATACAGACAAAAACAGAGTTCTCTAGGATCCTTGTTCAATTCAAATCTCACAATCACCAGACTACTAACAACCCAGAAACAGGAAGATTCATAAATCAACATACCTTGGCTTTATATTTGCCATAGAGATCGTAGTGAAGTGGGTCAAGATTGAGATCTTTAGCAATCTCAGCGATGTGTAAAGGCTCGACTGAGTTAGCAATATCGATATCGGCAGGAACTGGTGAAACCACCTGAACCTTTCTTGATGAGCTCATCGCTCTCTCTCTCTCCACTGATGACAAAAAGTCTCTGATCTCTGTCTCTCGTGTGCTTGAGGATGAGGAAATGGAAGATGACGAATGATTATGTTTTTTGTTTTCATCATTCAACTATCCATTAAATAATTGAAGGTGGTGAAATGACGGTTTTACCCTTTAGTCTATAAGTGGATAAGCGCAGCCATCAAAGCCCACAATTGTCGTTGATAATTTGATCAACTTAGGTTGCTTAGGTTTACTGTTACATAGACTACTAGTCTAGGCTACTAGCAACTTGGTACTGTCTGGGTATCTATTGCAATGTTTTAGAAAGGTTTGGATAGCTAAAATAGAAACAAAAATGTTGTGTTTTTGTAGATGTGAACCATATATTAACAAATAAATATAGTCTTACAACTTTTGTAAATTTGTGAAAACACAATTCAATGCATTCACGATTCCAACATGTACACTCTAATAAAGCCAAAGCAAATAAGCCCCATTCTCAAAAAGTGGTTTTTATTGATTTAGCATTTTTCGACCCCTTGACGTAAAGATGATCAAACGAAATGTATGATCTAATACAATACTCAGGCCCGGCTCATTATGAAAATGGCCATGTACAATTATAAATTTTATAAGGATAATTTTAAAAATAAACCCTAAAATTAAAAAAACATACACTCAAATGTACCAGAAAACAGCAAAAAAAAGTTTTTGGCCCAGTCCAAATGAACCTCTTGCACACCCCTATAGCCGGCCCTGACAATACTGAAAGTCATTTGGTTCATTTGGTTAAGAGTTTATAGACTTTTACATCAAGTTTGAGATTACTGGAGTCATTATTCGTAAAGCAGTTTATTTTAGTACAGCAAAAGATGTGCGGTGCAAGTACTAATCCTTACCGATGTGGTAAAGTGTGAAGGTTGATGCGAGATGAGAACAAAAAATAGCTATTGTCACTCTATGTTATCTCTTTCAATCATTCTAGTTTATTTACTGCTCTGCATTCTCTAAAAACACTTAAAGTGTCACCAATTGGATCTTACCACTCTTTTTATTGCTAAAAAGTTTCCACTAACTAATGAGTAGCATTCAACAAAATTTATCTGAATAAGTATTTGTTTTTTTAAGAAAAATGAAACAAAGCAAAAACAAGAAAGTACATATTGATATCTTCTTTCTTTAATCAGCTAGACAAACAGATTGCTTCACCTGTTGTTCTTTTGACTGAGGTTCTCTTTAGTAAGTTTCAGACACTCGAGAAAACAAAATTCAAAGAATCCATAGAAATTGACATCATCACCTTTACATTGTATTACCTAAAAAAAACAATACCTAACTTTCCCATACACACCATAAGAATTTGAAGAAACAAAGAATATAAAAACCTTCCTAAACATTTACACAAAAGCTATATATATGCGTCTATAATAACAATAATAATTAACAACAAACAAATATTGAATAATAGTTTATTTACACAAACACACACAGAGAGACGCACATATAAACCAATAGATTTATAAACATTAATTAATAATAATACCAACGATGATGATGATGATGATCATTCATCATGACTGTAACGAGGCAACGAGAAGAGCAGAGCCAATACTAGAACCATCTTCCATGGCTTTAACCACTACGTATTGACTTACCTCTTCTCCTAAGATCTCATTTAGAGCTTCTTCCATGTATTCTCTAAACATGGTGTAGTTCATGTACAAGCCTCCTTCCACTGCAACAACTGTTCGTTTTTGCATTTGGGTTTCGCTTCTGCTTCTCCCGCTCGTGATTCCTCCACTCCCATCTCTACCTATCTTCTTCAATATTCCTGCAATTCCCGCAGCTGCTAGCCTTCCTGCTCTTCGTGTCACCACGTCGCATATTTTTACCACGAGTTTTCTCACCTTCAATGGTACATCTGCTACCTGTTTGTTTATTTAAAGCTTCTTCAAGTTCCGTATATAACATTTTCAACCTTCAAGTTCAATAATGGTGAGCTTAAAAAACTTACCCCTAAATCATTCAAGATTCTTGCTACTTCTTGCAACTCGGGTGTCTCATCTTCATGCATGACTGAGACTGAATTTGTTCTGACAGAATGAAGTAGACACGGTTAGTCGTTTAGATAATAAGTTGCTGCAAACTATCAAAGTGCATGTGTCTATGTTCATTAGGAGGTTGCTGCAGAGGGTGCATGATGAGATGAAGCATCCACTAAGAGAATATGTAGTCTAGAGAGATTAAAGAGAATATGTACCTTAGAAAGTAAGGCTGAGATAACATGGAAGAGGTGGGTCCAAATACATCGGACTCTTGTGACATGCGAAGAATTACTCTACGAACAATGTCACCAAGATACATTCCTGCTATCATCTTCTCAAATCCCTATAATAAGAAAACCCGAAAAGATGTTTACTTGTACTGATCACCTGATAATTAGTCATGATGCAAAACAAAAAAAGGGGAGAAGGATGGAAGTTAGGGAAAAATTACCATATCATTTGAATTTGAACTCTCTGCATCCAAGTCAATGTCATATGAAGTTCTAGGCAGATGTGAGGACCAAAAATTTCCCCACTCCATATTGACCACCTGAAACATACGAAAGAATGAAATTTACAGATATTTCTCTGGAATATGCAGCATAATTAGCTGGTTGCTTAGAGTAGACCATGAAATGATTCTTAGTACCATGCTTCCAGAAGTTGTAAGCAGACCCTGACACTTGATAATGGCGTCGGTTCGTTCCAAGTAGCATGCATTGCTACCTGTTCCAAATACAACAGCAACAACCGTGTCTGGGTCATGATAATATCCAAGTGACAGTGCTCCGACAGTATCATTCACCTGCTCAAAAGAAGAAACTGAAATCAGGACCTAGCATCATTTCACAAGATTTTCTGACAGGTACATAGTTGTTGTTCTTTATAGTTCAGCTAAGGTGTAAAAAGGTAGTAAAAAGGGAAAAAAAGATAGACCAAATGGTTATATTGCAGTGACAAAGCACTTACAAGAGCTGCAACATGCATATTTAGGCCTCTTCTGTCCAGTGCTCCTTGTAGACATTCGGCTATATCTTTACCAACCTAAAACAATAAAGTGTAAAATATAGAATAACTCTGAATGTGCATGTGTTAAACTTGCAGAAAATACCAAAATGAATAACATTGTCACCAAATCATAACACAGCCAGATAGCCAATGGTTAAGCCCAAGGCATCCACTCCCATTAACCTAAGTTCTCTCTGGATAGTACAGACTAGAGAAAGTGGCTCTATCAAGCAAGTTCGGGTTGAAAGAAATAATGCAATCTTAGAAATATAATGTGGTGGTAGAAGAAAGAGTGGTTCTATCAAAATGGTACGGGCTGAAAGGTTATAATGCAACCTTAGTAGTATTCTAAGAAGTTATGAACAGAGAGACACATGTTGTGGAGAATATAAGAAGTAATGTAAGTATTATTATACTAACCATTTCACTAATCTCAAAACCTTTGGTCCATTTGATTAGAACTCCTGAAGATATAGAACTATGCTTGACAGGGAAAGAAAACGTAAATGCAAGTTCCCTTTTAACACCTTGTGTACTGGACCCGTTTCCTTCCTTTTCGATAAACCTTTCCAAGGAAAATGCGAGAAAGTTGAAAAGAACCTGAAATCATGTGAACAAAAGACACTAACTTAAGCAGTTTGCATTATACATAACAAGCAAGAATTGGTGAAAAACAGACAAGTGAACTATTCACCTCGCTGGTGCTATTCATCAAATGTGAAGGTATGGGGTGTCGCTCAACATCTTGAACATCTAGATATGATCTTTGACCACCCAGATAAACTCTTAAAATCCTAAAATAAGTGCCTCCAAGGTGAAGTGCATAATAAGTCCCTTTCTCCGTCCTGAAATAAAAACAGTCAGTACAAATACTACACAGCACTGAATGTAAACATTTGAATCAACAGACTTGTCTACACGACTTAGATATTCCATCTATTATTCGCCTAGGAACGTAGGAAAAGAGCCGCATGCAACAATAAAAGGTGGAATCCAACGGCAAAAATATGAAACAAACCACTAGATTTTCCTTGATCAGTAGCAATCTAGTGGATAGGAACAGGATACCAAAGTAAAGGTAAGAGATAAGAGAGAAAGAAGAGAGCAAAAAAAAAAGAGAACCCCTTCAAGCCTTATATGTTAACCTCACATAAAAGAAAAAAAAAAAAAAAAAAAAAAAAAAAAAAAAAA
>OVAP01000959.1:0-28009 GCA_900406295.1 Aurinia saxatilis
TGGCATCGGGTGGCCACATCGGGTGGCACCCGATGCCAGCGACACAGGAAATGTGCTTCTGGAGGCCAAAAATTCACTTGGCATCGGGTGGCCACATCGGGTGGCACCCGAGGCCAGGAACAAATCTTCATGCTATGTTCTTTCTTCATCTTTGCTTGATCCTTTGCTTGTTTGCTCATCTCTTGATCCTTTGTGCACCTTGTCCAAGTCCCGCCATGTCCAAAATAGCCANAAAACAACCATGAAATCAGTCCTAAAATGCAACATATCACCAATCTGCTCAAGGATAATATCAACGCATTCATCTGGACCGCCGAGGACATGACATGCATTAACATGGAGACATCATGTCACGAGCTCAACGTTGATCCATCCTGCAGACCTATCAAACAGAAAAGACAAAATTTGGGACCAGAACACGCCGATGTAGTCAACACAGAGGTCGAGAGATTATTGAAGGTCAGCTTTATTATGAAATCCTAAGATCCAGATTGGATCGCTAACCCATTTGTAGTAAAAAAGAAGAACAGGAAATGGCAAGTATGCGTGGACTACAAAGATCTAAACAAATTTGACCCAAAGATAGCTTCACACTTCCGCACATCGATCGGCAAGTAGAAGCCACCACTTGAAACGAGTTGTTTACCTTTATGGATGCTTTCTCTAGTTACAACCAAATTTTCATGCATGCCGACGATCGTGAGAAGACAACCTTCATTACATATCGTGGCACATATTGTTACAAGGTTATGCCTTTTGGGCTGAAGAATGCCGGAGCCGCTTAACAACGACTAGTCAATAAAATGTTCTCCAAACAACTCAGCAAGATAATTGAAGTATTCAGTGATGACATGCTGGTAAAGTCCTTAAAAGCAAGCGATCATATCAACCACTTAAAGGAATGCTTTCAGACACTAAACCACCACAACATGAAGCTATATCTGACCAAGTGCCGTTTCGGGTCGAGTCTGGAGAATTCCTGGTATACTTGGTCACCAAAAGAGGGATAGAAGCTAATCCTAAGAAGATCGATGCAAACGAATTCATGGCATCGCCAACAACGGCCAAGGAAATACAGAGGCTAACATGATGAATAGTTGCGCTCAATCGATTCATATCACGATCCACATATTAGTGTATTCCCTTCTATAATAATCTTCACGGTAGCAAACATATAGATAGGACTGACAGGTACGAGACAACTCTTTAGAAGCTTAAAAACTGTCTGAAGAAAACTCATATACTAGCGAAGCCAATAACATCAGAACCACTATTCCTCTACAGCGTTGTCTCGGAAACTGCGGTGCACAGTGCCCTCATCAAAGATGAAGGCAATCTACAACAAGCAGTTTTCTATGTTACCCTTTAATGGAGAAACTCGCCCTGACAGTCATGGTATCGGTAAGAAAAATGCTACCATATTTCCAGTCGCATCCCATTGTGGTTTTGACAACCTTGCCACTACGATCGGTTCCACATAGCACGAGTCAGTCGGGACGATTAGCCAAGTGGGCAACTGAGTTAAGCGTATACGATATCAAGTATCAGCCGCGGACAGCAGCGAAGACACAGGTCCTCGTGGACTTCGTTCTGGCGTATTTCAAAGATGAAGTCCCAGATGACCTCACCTCGGCCAACGCACCACACAAAACAAGAGAATGGGCAGGTCCGGCTAACATGCAAGTAGAAGAGAGAATACCAACCCGGACTCTCCACTCGTACTCCTCTTTCAAGCAAGGGTCGGGAATCGGCATTTACTTGACGGCGCCTAACGGCGATTCATCGAGCAATATTTTCGCATGAATTTTGAAGCATCAAACAATGAGCCTGAATATGAAGCTCTCATCGCAAGGTTACAATTGGCGCCCGGCATGGAATTCATTTGACTTCATGCTTTTTGTGACCCCCAACTTGTCGTCAACCAATTCCATGTTGATTACTTAGCTCACGATGATCGCATGGAGGCATACCTCGACATAGTTAGGAAGCTGGCAGCAAGCTTCGCGAGTTAACTTTAACAAAATCCAAAGGTTTGAGAGTGCTTCAGCTAACACCCTCGAAGCTCTAGGGTCAAATTTGGCGTTAAACTTCCGCAGGATAATCCTGGTCGAGTTCATCGAGAAGTCCAGTATACATGCTACTCACCAGGTCGCGCTCATCGATCATATCCCTGACAAGGAAGTTGAACTAGAACCAATAGTTGGCGACCAAGACCATGGAAGTTCTGGAACTTACGGATGCGATATTTGTTGCATCAAGCGTATCAAAGACTTCACTACAATTGGGGTCCTCCCAACCGAAAAGTGGGCGACTCGGAAGTTAAAAGCCTAGACACCAAGGTACGTGGTTACCAAAATAAACTTTACAAACGGATGATGGCAGGACCCTTAACCCTTTGCGTAGATTGGACGAATGCCCATCGCATAATGGAGGAAATGCATGGAGGCTCCTGTGGAAATCATTATAGGGGGGGGGTCGAAATCTATCTCTAAGGATAAAGTGCCACGGCGTCTTCTGGCCAACCAAGGTGAAAGACTGCGATAAGTTCGCGGGGAAGTGCAAAAAATACCAACGGCACGCCCCCACGCTACATCAGCCCACATAATTTCTCCCATCAATCTCCTTGCCATATATGTTCATGCGATGGTCCATGGACATTGTCGAGCCATTCCCAAAATCCAAGATGAAGAAGCTCCTCATCGTCCTTACAGATTACTTTTGAAGTCGAATTATACGAGAGCATAAAAGAAGCGCAAGTAGAGCACTTCGTCTTGAAGTTCATCATATGTCATCATAGAGTCCCATTTGAAATTGTCACGGACAATGGGTCACAGTTCATCACAGCATGGTTTGGAGGTTTCTATGAAAAATGGAAGATCAGACTCACCAAGTCAAATCCTCGGTATCCAAAGGGGAATGGACTGGCAGAAGCCCCAAATAAAATAATCATAGAGGGTTTAAAGAATAGACTCGACGAGAAGAAAGACAGATGAATCGAAGAACTTGATGGAGTATTATGGTCGCACAAAACCTCCCCTCGCCGTCCAACTAGAGAAACACCCTTCGCACTTGTCTATGGCATGAAGTGTATCACTCCTACTGAAGTGGAATTCCCTGGAATCCGATGACAGATCCTACCAGAACAAGAAGAAATCAACCGTCCCATATGTTAGCTTGATTAAGCGTCAAGACTTTGCTCTGGGATTTTTATTGGTCCTATGTATTTGAAATAATCAAATCAGGAGTCTACAAGCTTGCACATATGGATACCTCCGCGATTCCAATATCATGGAATGCTCGACATATGAAAAATACTATCACTGAGCAACCTTCACTAAAAAAAAAAGAAAAAAAAAAGAGAGAGCAAAAACCACCGGTTTGTAGTCAACAAGTTGGACTTGAACTACAAGCTAGCTTGATCCACGCAAAGGGTACGTAAGCCCCACTCTAAAAGGGGGGTAGTAGGGGAGTATACTAATACCCCCACTTCAGCTTACACTATTATATCAAGTCTCATCTTTTCATTATCGTCACTTCGAGTAAACCTCTTTCCCCCTCACTTCATTTTCACAACTTAAAGTCGAGTTCAGTTATATGCTACTCGCCGTTGCTGACCACAATGGTGATATCAATTATTACATAGGACCAATAAAAATCCCAGAGCAAAGTCTTGACGCTTAATCAAGCTAACATATGGGATCACAATTATAGCTCTAATACCCAGCTCACAATCAATGTTGGTATTAAAATATCCCTAAGCGATAAGTCTTACGCGCGTACATAAGCTAACAGACGAGATCACATTTTAGTTCGCTATTAAGGTTTGCAAGAACATTCACGAAAGGCATATATGGTTAAAAGCAAAAGCAATCGCATTCATGCGCAAAGTTGTGCATAAAGTCATTCAGGCATTATACTTACAAAATGCGACAAAAGTTGAAAACCCTCATAAGTTAACAAAACAAAAAAAACAGAAACATTACAGAGATCTTTTCATTTTTTAGAAATTGCGGTCTCCTCGACTTCAGCAGCTACAACTTCTCTAGCCTCATCTTGAACCTCACCATCGGTGATTAGAGATGAAATTGGAGAAGTCTTGGGAGACAAGGCGAGCTTGGCTTCAATTTGGGATACCATCTCGTCAAAAGACGCCCCGGCGTTAGCATATTCTTGTATCCAACCCTTCACTTCGGCTTCAAAGTCATCCGAAAACTTCTTGCCCTCTTTTTTGCCTTCCTTTTCCTTCATCTCCTTGATCAAGCTAAAATTTGCAGCATCCTGGCGGTCATAGATCAAATTCTTCAAGAGGTCACCTTTAAGACATGCTATCTTGGCCTTGACTTCATCCAACTTTCCTCTGAGAGATGTCTTTACGGACCTTCTCACAGTCATAGCAGCCTCATCAAGCTCGGCCTTCAAATGATTTATCTCCTCAAGCTCATTTATGATTTTTTTTCGTTTTCCAGTTGGAGGCGAGAATTTACGTCTTCCAGATTCTTGATCTGGATTGCCGCGGTCGAGCTTGAGGAATCATACTCTTTCTTCTGCTCCGTAGGCTGCTCTTTTGGCTTTTCTACTTGACCTTTTTTGTATCAAGGCTATATCATAAGCATTAATAGCTCGAGACAACTAGGCATTGAACTGCACAAAACCATTAAGGTGTAAGAAAAGAAAGTTCGAGCATAATCCTATTTTCGAAGGTCATTACCAGAAGGCCTTGGTAGGACATTCGACTGTAAGCCCTCGGATTGACCATCTACGAAAGAGGAGGCATCTCGTGCCCCGGGAAAGTTAGCCGTGAATAGATCACGGCAGCTGTGGCGAGCTGGTCTTCGGGAAACTCCTCCGGAGCAGGCTGATAAGTGGTGGCAGGGTGTTCTTCTTCGTGTTATCCAAGCATTGCTTGATGATAACTGAGTTGGATGGTATCTGATGAGGAGCCAATTCGCCAGCGGCCACCTGCACCACCTTGCTAGCATACGCACCCTCTGGGATCGTCACATGGGTCTCTTTGACGATGAACCGATCTCTACAATTTTTTCAGCCTTAGCCGCATCATTTTTTGTGGTTTCTTTTTCTGAAGCTTGAGTTGACGAAGGTTTAGCCGTTGACTCATTTTGGTCTTCTCGACTTCTGAATCTTCGCTTGGACTAAAACTTGATTCCTCGGCAAGTCCCTCAAATTTTCTCCTTTCACTTTCTACTCGTTTTAGAGAGAAAGTTTTGTCCCAATTCGTTCTTCGGTCTAGCAATCTCTCAAAATCGTCTTCGAAACCTTTAGGAATCAGAGCAAGGATCTTCTTAATAGCAAAAACAAAGGAAGATTGGTTAAAAAGAGTCACCTTGCAGTTATGCGTAAAGTTGAATCATAAACTCCTACCAAAAGGTCCGTAAGTCCTATATATCATTGCACCTAGACTCCCGACAGTGGCTCCGCAGATTGGGAAAAAGAACAAAAAAATTTCCCAGTCGTGATCCTTGGATTTGAATTCGTGAATCAGCCTCCTACCAGGTTTGTTGGTAAGGAAATAAGTGTGTAGAGGAGTCCTAAGAGCTATGGAAAATCGCAGGAGGTTAAGAAAATGTTCAACTGTCAAGAACACCTCGCTTTCGTAGCTCCTGGCGAGGGTGCCCACCAGATGACGAATCGAAAAAGGGGTCATTTAAGCGAAGCTTGCCCTATGGTGACCCAGAAACTCAGTGATGACCTCGGGAATGGGAAATCATAGATAGTTTTCCCTAGCAAAATTCTCGTAAAGGGTGAAATATCCCTCAGGCGGAGAATCCGCACTGTCCTCAAGTTCGGGACATACGAGGTCGATTTCATTCAAGATGTTATAATCTTCTCGCAGATCATCCGGAGTCGCTTCGATACAAGATGTCCACCCAGACATGTATATCAGTGTCTTCTCGCCTCTTTTATACGTAATGGTTCTTCTCTTCTTCTCCACCTTTTGAAGTTCATTTATCAGGGGGCAATACCCGTGGCATGACTAATCTGGTTGTTATCTTCCTCATCGCGGTCATCTCCAGGGGACTCGTTGCGGCCATCATCATATCCGTCTTCACCCTTCACATTCCCCGCCAGCTCTTCGCCCTCATCTCCCGAAAGACTGTCGTCGCTGTTCATTTCTTCATATTCTCCTCTTCGTGATCGTTTTCTATGGGCTCTCCCCCTTCAACATTGCTCTCCTCGTATATACGATCCTCGCCATCATACTGGTAACCCGGACTCGCATCCTCATCAGAGGTAACTATCCTTCTATTGAATGACGTAGGAAATGGGACCTCGCCCATTGAATCATCCAGGCTGTGATCGGCGGATCTAGGGAACGACATGTTCGGGGAAGAGAAGCTCGCGTTCAAAAAGACTGAGGAGAAAGGGAGGAAGTTTAGAAAAAATTAACGAGAAAAAAGATAGCTACGGCGAAGAGTCGCCGGAAATCTCCAGGGAGCTTTATTCAATAGACAAATAGATCTGTTTCTGAGGATTCACTGTAAAAACAGATCTAATATGCGGCGGAGCTAAGTAAAACTACAAGGAACCCTAATAAAAAATGACGAACAAGAGGGGGTAGGCAGAGCATACCTTGATAGAAGATTGTCACTTCACTTCGAATAATCCTTCACAATAGAATGAAATGAGTAAATGGGAAGAGAAGCTGGAGTTATATAATTATGAAAAGGATACTAAAGCGACGTTTTCTCTAAGATCCTAACAGTTTTATCAAAAGACGTGCCGAATACAGACGTTCCGACTCCCCACGGTGAAACCTGAACCATCAGAGTATTTGAGTATGTTGGAGTCTTCGCCCACATGACATAAAAAGGGCTCTCAATCTTAGTAGAGAATGTGCTGAGATAGGTTCCTCGCCTTTACACAAAGAAAGGCCCCTCGCCTTTAAATGAGGCATCCTCCTCGCCTCTTAGCTTTAAGCACCATGACAGACATCGTACCTTGAAGCCACCTTCCTTGGCTCTTTGCTGCTATTCCCACCCTCTTGTTTAAATTAACACTCGTCAGATTGACCTCACCTCAATGAAACATTATCCCAATGCATAACACAAGCACTGCGACATGGGGGGCTAACTGTGGGGGTCAAATATACCCACATGTCAAACTAACGAGTAAACGGTTGACTTATAATGACTCCGCTCTTAGCTTGGGCTTTATCATTTAACTGTGAAGTCATAGTAGCAACCCGACCATGTTTTTGCCATCAGGTGTGATTGTTAACGCGAGGTCATTACCCATGACTTTGTCATTATGGATGCCCGGTATAGCGAGGTCGTGAAACAGTTGACCTCGCCACGACATGAGTATGTAATTGCGAGGTCGGATAATGGATGACCTCGCCATCGGAAATAAGTAATAAGTGCGAGGTCGCGTCCAGGTCATTCTCAACCGTGACCCCGCCCTCATATACACACTTAGGTGCGAGGTAAATGAACATTATGGCCGCGAGATGATCATTTGGGTGATAAGCCAAAAACCCATATAATTATAAGGCCGAGCTTAGGGAAAGCCTGCATTCGATAAAGGTGAGGCCAACATCAAGAAAGGAAAGGTGAGGAGAAAGGGAATACGAGAAGATCTAAGAAGTTTTACTTATCTCTAAGTCGGCATAATATTGTATATATATTTCTTCAGGTTAAACTTGTTAGATCATCTCTTTCTAGCCTAAGAAACCCTAAAACTTTGTGCTAAGAAAGCGAAAACACGTTTCGATCAATAAAAGCTCTTCGCTTCGCTCTTTCTTTGTGTTACCACCAAGAAGTTTGGGATCCCTTTGAAAGATCACGAAAAAAATTCTGGTTGTATGAGTTTTTGCCCACACATTTAGATTCATGCGAAAGTTTAGGGGGTATATTGGATCATGTATTTAGAGTGGTTTTGTGTGATTTGACAAATTCAGTGTTACTGGAACATGTATTTAAATTTTTTTTAAAAATTAGTGTTATTGGACTAGTGATTTTAACAAATACCATCAAATTCGGTGTTATTAGAAATATTTTAATCATTTAGTTTTAAGTGATTTTAGAATGTTTTTTTTTTTGAATTTCTTAATTAAAAATGGAAATACTCAAATCACATGGTTTTATGTTGAATTTGAGGAGATTTCATTAAAGCTCCTCAAAATCATCAAAACTCGCCAAAATTTCATTAAACATCAAAACCATTTCAAACTCATCATCTAATACTCTCCCCTTAGATATCTAGGATGCATTGGAAAGTGATTGATGTCACAAAAGTAAAACAATTCTATTTTTATATTTAAATCGAGGCTGCTTTAAATTGAACATGAATAATGTCTAGTCTTGTCCACATTCCTAGATGATTTTCCTAAGATTAGCGTTTTTAGTTTATTGAATTTAAAATCATCATTTACCGAATAATCATATTAAAAACAAACCCATTTATTCATTATCTTAGCTGAATTTAGATATCTTAGAACATGTCCAACAAGAAGTTTAGAAAAGTTTCAAAATAATATATAAAATAAAATATAAATAAAATATAAAGAGATGTAAAAAGAGGAGAATAACTCTTAAATAAGAGATTTTAGACATAAAAAAACCATTTTATATTTAACTAATATTTATATATACATATAGTTTGAAACTTATGATTAGTTTGGCCACCAAACCAAGAGACTGTTGGCGTGTAATTTTCCAATTTAATCAAATTATATGAGATGAATGGGAAAAAAATTTACATAAATCAGATGTTACATAAGAAACAAAAAAACAAAAAGGCAACAAAAGCGTGAGAGAGAGAGCGCAGAGACACCGTTTTCATATGCTGACAAAATATACTTTACGGTCCAGAATCGTCCCTTTCCTCCTTCCTTCTGCTTCTCTCATTACACAGAGGCAATTAAAGAATCGAACTAGGGCTGCAAATACTCAACTTCTCATCCACCGAATCCGGAATCCAAGCATTTAATTGTAGAGAAGATCCAGTCTTTGCCGATGGGTCTGTGGGACTCGATTCTAAACTGGCTCAGGAGGTAAATGTCTCTTCACCCTTGTTTGGTTTGCTATCACAATACTTCCCTTAAATTTGGATAGAACTGGTCTTTTTGTTCTTCTGTTGATGAAGTTGTGGTTATGGTTCTGGGTTCAGTAAGAACGTTGCTCAATCCATCATACAAAAACCTATTTTACTGACAAAGAGTCCAAAATTCTATTGCTTTGCCAGCTTGTTCTTCAAACAAGAGATGGAGCTTTCACTTGTGGGGCTTCAGAATGCTGGGAAGACTTCTCTTGTCAATGCCATTGCTGTGAGTACAATTCTCAGAAGTTCTTGTTCAGTGAAGTCGTATTTTGTAACGGGTCTTCTCATACTGGTCTCTCTTCTTGTTTGCTTTGGATGTGTCAAGACTGGAGGTTATAGTGAAGATATGATACCAACTGTAGGATTTAACATGAGGAAAGTGACAAAAGGAAATGTTACCATAAAGATTTGGGATCTTGGAGGGCAACGCAGGTTTCGTACCATGTGGGAGCGTTATTGTCGCGGTGTTTCTGCCATTGTGTAATTTATTTACATCCTCTTTAACTTTGTCCATAGCTTTGAAGATCATGTTACTATCTGGTAGGCAGTATATTTATGTACTTGCTTATGATCACGATTTAAATAGATAAAAAAGAAATCGGTCTAGGTAAGGTTTTTCCTATTCCTAATCCTAAATGGAAATCCTTTTGATGGGTTGTTTTGGTCATGGTAATATTGCAGATATGTGATTGATGCTGCAGATCGTGATAGTGTACCAATATCAAGAAGTGAATTGAGTGATTTATTAACAAAGCCGTCTCTGAGTGGCATTCCGCTTTTGATCCTCGGCAACAAAATTGATAAATCTGAAGCCCTCTCTAAGCAGGCTTTGGTTGATCAGCTGTAAGTTTCTTGGTTATGTCCATTGAATCCAATCTGAATTTGAGGATGACTCGTACTTTTCTTATCCAGAGGCCTTGAATCCATAGAACACAGAGAGGTTTGTTGTTACATGATCTCGTGTAAGGAATCGGTAAACATTGATGCGGTCATTGATTGGCTCATTAAGCACTCCAGGACTGCTAAGTAAACAGGCACAACATGCTCATGGGTTTCATCGGGCCAGCAGAAAAAACCTTCTTGTTACTTGATGTTGTTTTATTTGTTGAGAATTAATCAGATGTAAATCATCAGCGTTTGGCTTTTTTTTTATCATCTAAATCTTGTTTTACGATTCTTCAAACGTCCATATACTTGCTACAAATACATTCAGGTTTCCCGGGGGACGTGTGGAGATGATAGAGTTTCGATGGGAAATGTCTAGCTTTATTGATACGAGTAACAACTTTACAATCTGTTCGCAACCAAAATAATGAAAGTGAGCATTGGAACCCTCTTTATATACTAGAGGTTTCCATTAAGATTTGTATGTAATGGCTAATAACATAAATAACTGCCAGCTCTTATCCCAACTACTTCTCTCCTTTTCTCTTCTTTCTCCTCACCTACCGATGCCAGGGCTTATCAATACCCCATCCCCTTCTCCAGAGGACAACTTGTCCCCAAGCTGGAATGATGGAAACTAATGCACCATGTCCCAAATTCCCATCCAGCTTTGTTCATGAATATGCAAACCTTTCCAAGTTACTAAGGTCTCCAATTCGCCATCCTTATTGTATCTAGTATCAGTGACTGAGTCAGGTTCCACTACAAACTCATCCAGCTCGTTCAAAGCCTGGGGTAAGGGATTGACCAAATGAGTTTTACCGAGCACTGGCTTCAAAAGGGAAACATGAAACACCAGATGTATGGTTGACCCCATTGGCAATTGCAACTGATATGCCACAACACTAATGCGTTCTAACACCACAAAAGGGCCATAATACTTGGCAGCAAGCTTTTGACACACCCTCTTCACAACAGACTGCTGCCTGTATGGGCGAAGTTTCCGATAAACGCTGTCACCCACCTGAAACTCCAGATCCCTCCTGTGCTTATCGGTATTTTTTCATCAATTCCTGAGCTCGTATCAAATGACCTTTGATCTCATCCAACATCAAATCCCTATCAATTAACAACCTCTCCAATTCCACATTTTTAGTAGACCCCACTTCAAACTTCAACAGCAAAGGTGGATCTCTGCCACAGACGACTTTGAAGGGAGTAGTAAGTAAAGAAGTATGATACGAAGTATTGTACCAGAGTTCAGCCCAATGGAGATAAGCTGCCCAAGTCCTGGGATGAGCAGACGCAAAACACCTCAAATATGTTTCTAAACATCTGTTCAAGACCTTAGTCTGCCCATCAGTTTCAGGATGATAAACAGTAGAAAGATGAAGCTTCGTCTTCGCCAATCTCCCATACTCCTGCCAAAAGTTACTTTGGAAAATCTTATCCCTATATGTGAGCAAGGAAACAGGAGTACCATGTAAACAAATGATCTCCTCTGTGAATTTGATAGCCACATCAGTAGCAGTAAAAGGATGCTTCAATTTGAGGAAATGAGCATATTTGCTCAATTTGTCTACCACCACCAAAATGACGTTTACCCATTAAGACTTAGGTAATCCCTCAATAAAATCCATGGAAAATGAGACCAAATTTGATCCGGGATGGGAAGAGGTTGAAGCAACCTTGCAGGTGTCAAGGTTGAGTACTTATGTGTCTGGCAGATAGTGCATTCTGCAACATAATTCTGAATTCTCTCGTGCATCTTCTTTCAATGAAAATGAGATTGGACCCTTTTCAACGTTTTGAGAACCCCTGAGTGACCCCCTTGCAAGCCATCATGAAATTCTCTCAAAATCAATGGAATATGAACTGAATTCTGAGGTAAACACAATCTGCCCTTATATAATAAATGGCCATTTCTCACTGTATACCCCTCCTTACTCAAACTGCCTTGCACCACTTGGTTGATCAACTTCTTTAACTCTTCACTCTGCTCAATCTCAGTGTACAATTCTTGCAAATGAATCGAGTTAGTAATAGTCAAAGCCAGTAGCTTAGCAGGCCATTGAACACTTGGAGGAACTACAATTCTAGACAACCCATCTGCAACCTTATTCTCAATCCATGCTTATACTCAATCTCAAAATCATATCCCAACAACTTAGTCAACCATCTCTGATAATCCATAGACACCTCCCTTTGTTCCAGTAGAAACTTCAAACTTTTTTTGTCAGTTCTGACCAAAAACTTAGTTCCAAACAGATAGTGCTTCCATTTTTGTATAACAAGCACAATCGCCATCAATTCCCTCTCATAGATGGGCTTCATCTGTTCTTTATCAGTAAGGCCATGTTCTTCATCAGCACCGCACCTAAGCCAAAACCAGAAACATCAGGTTCCACAATAAATTGCTGAGAAAAACCAGGTAATGTCAATACTGGTGGAGATGCCATTGCTGTTTCCAGCTTGTCAAATGCCTTTTGAGCTCTCTCTAACCACTCAAACATATCTTTCTTCAAGAAATCTGTTAGTGGTTTAGCAATAGAACCCTAAGCACGCACTAAACGTCTGTAATAACCAGTCAACCCAAAAAAACCCCTTAACTCTTTGATATTCCTTGGAGATGGCCATTGTATCATAGTTGCAGTAGTGATATGACCCAAGTAGTCCACACTTGGCTGGCCAAAAGAACACTTCTTCAAATTTGCATACAGCTTATGAGCTTTTAGAATATGCAATACCACTCGCAGATGTTCCTCATGCTCAGCTAATATAGCATTATAAACCAAAATATCATCAAAGAAAACCAAAATGAACTTCCTGAGATATGGTCTGAAAATCTTATTCATAAGACTCTGAAATGTAGCAGGTGTGTTGGTCAGACCAAATGGCATCACCAAGAATTTATAGTGACCATCCATGGTTTTAAAAGCAGTCTTCTCAATATCTCGTGCTTTCATCCTGATCTGGTGATATCCTGACCTCAAGTCCACTTAGATAAAACTCTTGCTCCCTTCAATTCATCTAACAGCTAATCAATCATGGGAATAGGAAACTTGCCAGGGAAAGTAGCTCTGTTCAACGCCCGATAATCCATACAAAATCTCCAACTCATGTCCTTCTTCTTAACTAACAACACTGGACTCGAAAATGGACTTTGCTAGGTCGAATAAGGCCTGCCTCCAACATGTGTTTCACCATTTTTTCCATGTCCTCCTTTTGAGCATGTGGATACATGTAAGGTCTCACACTTACTGGCCCCGTACCAGACACCAAATTTATAGCATGCTCTCGGCCTCTTAGTGGTGGTAAAGAATTTGGCTCTTCAAAAACCTCATGAAAAACACTTAAGAGGTGTTGAATCCCCTGAGGTATGACTTCCAACTGTGACAGTGCAATCTCATTCTCTTGCCACTCCTCAGGTAACACATATATATGGTTTTGTACTCCCATCTCACCGAGGTGCAAAGCTGGATCACCTAACAATGTTACCATCTCGCCATTATACACAAAAGACAGCTCATGCTTTTCCCAATCCATGAGGCATTTTCCCAAGGTTCTCAACCATTAAACGCCTAAGATGAGGTATGCATTACCCAACTCTAACATCATAAAATCTGCCTCAAACTCCAAATTATGGACTCCAAACTTCACCCTCCTGCACACCCCATGCCCTTAACAACCAGACCATTACCCATTAACACCTCACAAGCAGCATGATATTGAGTTCTTATCTTTGTTTTCTTGACCAGCGCAAGAGCTATGAAATTATGAGTAGCTCCCCTATCAAGCATGATCACCATCTCTGTCTTACCAATACGTCCTCGCAGCTTTGTAGTTGTTAAAGATCTGACCCCCAAAAATGCATTTAGAGATAACTGGGCCAGTTGAGGTTGCAATAATATTTCCTCCTCATTATTCTCTTCAGGGGCTGCCACCTTCCACTCATAACCACTGACTACCAACACGACCTGTAATTCTTTCCTTTTACAAATATGGCCTCGACAAAACTTCTCATCACACTTGTAACATAAAACCTTCTGTTTTTTATCCTCAAACTCTGCAGCAGATAAATTTCTCCTACCATTTATTTGAGAAGCACATGTACTAGACTGAGATTTCCCTTGAGAACCCCCTGAATTGCTAGAAGAACCACCAAGAAAAGGCTCTCTTCTTCCAATTGGTGGTACCCTGAGAAATAGTCATGGTACGAAATGGTGTTATGGCAGGTGTATGGACCAACTCTTCCTCTCTGGATAGTGCACCTTCCACCATACGAGAAATAACACTGACCTCCATCTCTAAAGCAATATTGATCAGAGAAATCAAACCAACAAGTTTCAACATCCCTACGACTCTATCATCTCAGACTTAAGTCCTTTGTTGAACATCGAAATCAAGCTTTCATCATCTAAGTCAAATATTTAAGAAAAAAGATCTTCAAATTCGTTCATATACTCCTCCACTGTACCAGTTTGTTTGAGACCAAAAAGACGATCTCGAGGTGTTAAAGTTTTATATCTACCAAACCTCAACAACAATTTCTCCTTAAACTGCTTTCAAGTAGAGAATGGACAACGCCGGATCTCCCAATTATACCAACTAAGAACTCACCCCGATAAACTAAAAAAAACTAACTCGAGCTTCTCTTTATTGGTATACTTCCCTAAGTTGAAGTATCTCTCAACAGTATTTAACCAACCATACACATCACATCCTTCAAAGATAGGCATCTCAACTTTCTTGAGCATTGAATCTCTACTTCCCGAAAACAAACCCAAACGATTCGAATCATCTACTACCAGATTCGGTTCCAAGTTCGAAGGATTTACCTCCGATTGCAGAATCGGTTTCTCAACATCAACTCCGATCTGTTGCGACGATGACGCCGGGGACTGTGTAACTTCGCCGAGTCGCTGAAGCAGTTGCGCGAGCTGATTACTCATCAAATCAAGACGTTCTGAATCCTTCGCCTGCGCCTTACGGATCTCCGACGTCTCTCTCTTTGAATCTTGTAACTCCTTCGTGATTTGATCAACTCTCGCCGTGAGACAACCGTATCCAGACGCGGCTGATGACCTAGTGTTTGGCATCTTGTAGCCAGCTCCTACCGCACCAATTGATAGAGTTTCGATGGGAAATCTCTAGCTTTATTGATATGAGTAACAACTTTATAATCTGTTCACAAAATGCCAAGAACCATGATAATGAAAATGTGCGTTGGAACCCTCTTTATATACTAGAGGCTTCCATTAACATTTGTATGTAACGGCTAATAACAGAAATAACTGTCAGCTCTTATCCTAACTACTTCTCTCCTCTTATCTTCTTTCTCCTCACATATTGACTCCAGGGCTTATAAGGAGACTTCTCCACGTGGGTTTTGATTTGGCCGAGTTTCACATTCGCTGGCAGTTCAAAATCTGCTGGAGAAGTTCACCTGGACGGGGAAAAGACTCTCTATCTCCCCGCCACGTGCCATACCAAATTCTCTTTCTTTTACCTCAATCTCGCTCCTCTAATTCTCACAACGTTTCCTTCTTCAGTTTACCCTTAGGCATTAGGCATATATATATATATATACAAAGTATAAACTTGATGAGCAAGTTCTCTACAAATATTAGAATAGGAAAACTACCTATATAGCAATATGAGAATATACATAAATATTTATATTCCTAATAACATTATATTCATATATTCAAGGAGATCTACATCTCCTAATAGCCCTCTACTGTCCTTCTTGTTGTAACCTGTTCATTCTTTTTTTTTTTGTCAAAACAAATCAGCATAGAATCCATAATTTCTCTGCCATGGAGATTGATCCATTGATGTTTGAAGCAAATAAAAAAAATAGACTACAGCTAGAATTTGATAAAGTCGATTTTTCATCGATGAAACAATTGAAAAGTAGTATTTGATGGCTGGTGACGTGGGAAAATGCTCTGAAGGCGATCGGAATGGCGATCGAAACCACGAAACGACGGGGCTGATGGCCACGCCAAAGGTCCTGTCGGTTCAGGGTTCAGATCAGGATGTTCATCGGGAAAGTTTACAGGCGAAACCAAGCTCATCGCCGGGTTTGGATCTGGCAGATTCTAGGGTTGGGAAAGCGATTTCGTGGTCGTCAGTGGTAGTTCAAGGTCATAACTCGGACAAATCGTCGAAACTGGGTGAGAAGGAGAATGCTCAAGGGAAGGCCCAAACTTACTCGTCGGTTGTGGTGAAGGATGTTCTCAAGAAATACGATTACCAGAAGGTCGAGAAGGATGGTAAGACTTCTATTCTTATTCCGGACGATGTGTATGAAGATCTACCACTATGGGATGAGCTGCTCATAGGGAAGTTTCTATCTAAAGCACCACCAATTAGTCAGATTTACACGCTGGTTAATAGAATATGGCCCTTGGGAGAGAAATCGGTGAGAGTGGAGGTATTTGGGATTGATGATCATACAGTAAAATTCAAGATTAAACATGAAGGAGTGCGAAAGAGGGTTTTGAGGAGAGGGCTCTGGAACATCTGCGGAGTGCCGCTTGAGGTGTCTCGCTGGTGCCCGTTGGAAGAAGTTAAACAGCCAGAGGTAAAAAAGATATCCATATGGGTGGTGGTGAAGAATGTTCCTCGAAGGATGTATTCTTGGAAGGGACTAAGCTTTCTCACTTCACCTGTGGGAGTCCCAAAGCGGTTTCATCATGAGACAGTCACGTGCAAAAGTTTTGAGGAGGCCATAATTTTTCTTGAGGTCGATCTTACGGAATCACTCCCTGAGTTCTGTATATTCACATCCAAAACTGGTCAGGAATCCACTGTGACGTACGAGTATCCGTGGTTACCTTCTAAATGTGACTGCTGTAAGAAGTGGGGGCACATAGCAAAGGATTGTTACCATAACAAAGCAAACAAAGTTGTAAGGGAGTCGGATAAAGTCAGGTAAAATCAAAAACGAGTTCATGAGGATCAAATGGAGAAAAGATTATTATCAAATGGGAACATCCAGGTGGAATATCAAGTTGAAAAGGTGGTTTTACCTGCTGAGAAAAGTGTTGTCCTACAAAAGGAAACCGTGTTGGAAGGAAGTCCTCAGGTTGTGGTTTTAGGTGATGTTCAAAGTAATTTTTCTGGATATCATGAAGCTGGTGATTCAAGGAGGGAAGCTAAGAGTCCTATATCTAAGATACAAAGCTCTATAAAAGATGATGATGTGGAAGTTATTGGACATTTGCAGGAAGATCAAGCTTGTCCTAAAAAGGAGATGGTTTACAGGGTGAGAGGCTTCTCTTAGTTAACTCTGTGCAGCATGTTGTTGGTGGCAGTAACCTGAACACGAGTTTTCAAATGGAGCAACAGTGGAATGCAGTATCCCCAGGGAAAACCGCCAGGAAAACCATTCCAAGAACAAAGAGTTTGGAGCTTACAACACCTGTAAGTTTTGCACTTCTATATGGTATGGTAGAGGAAGAGGATATTGAACTGCAAGAGGAAGAATTGGGCGCTTATATTCTGGA
Organism: Aurinia saxatilis; assembly: GCA_900406295.1. NCBI lineage: Eukaryota > Viridiplantae > Streptophyta > Magnoliopsida > Brassicales > Brassicaceae > Aurinia > Aurinia saxatilis. The sequence goes on from OVAP01000959.1 coordinate 17,457, forward strand.
CTTGGAGCATGAGGAGATGTTGAGCTCAAGCAGAATGCATAAGCAAAAAGGGAAACCGAAAGATGTTTTCTTGCGGAAACCTTCTACACGATCCACTAAAGGAGTTAACAAGTACCTTGAAGGTTCCTTTGCCTTAACATATAAGGGTGTAGGTAAAGGGACAACAAAAACTCTTTGATTTGGGATGAGTTTTTTCTGGAATATAAGAGGGTTTAATAAGTATTATAAGCAGTTAGAAGTTAGAGAATGGATAAGAGGAAGGGATTTGAAATTTGGATGTATTTTGGAAACAAGAGTTAAAGAGAATAAGGCAGAGCAGATTGTGAAAGATATGCTTGGAGACTGGAATTACTACTTGAACTATGAGTATAATTCTTTGGGGAGGATATGGATATTGTGGAAAGATGAAGTATGTCTTACTCCATTTTATAAAGGAGAGCAGATAATTACAGTCTCAGTGAATGGTTTTGATTCAGGAGGGGATTTCTTTTGCTCTTTTATTTATGCGGCTAATGGGGCAGTGGAGAGGAAAGAACTTTCGGCAGATATCAGTCATCATCATCACGCTGGTCTCTTCAAAAATAAAGCCTGGATGATCATGGGGGACTTCAATGAAATTTTGGATGGAGAAGAACACTCTGGGTTTGAAGATCTTTTAGCTATTCCTGTTGGAATGAGGGATTTTCAAGAGGTAGTTAGAGATTGTAAGTTTGTCGATTTGAGCTATCATGGCCCATTATTTACATGGTGTAACAAGCGAGAAGAAGGTCTTGTGTGTAAGAAACTGGATCGAGTTCTTGTGAATGAGGAATGGTTGCAGTTGTTTCCAAATGGTTATAGTGTTTTTGAAGCAGGGGGTTGCTCTGATCACATGAGGTGTAGAATTCAGTTTGGAGGAGTTGCTCATTACAAAAAAAAAAAAAAGACTTTCAAATTTGTGAATACTATGGCTGAAAATTCTAAATTCCTGGGTATTGTGGAGGAGTACTGGAATCAATCTATCAGTCTCTATCCTTCAACCTCGGCGATGTATAGATTTTCCAAGAAGCTAAAAGGATTAAAAACAGAACTAAAAGGTCTGGGCAGAGAGGTAGGAGACATCTCCAGGAAGACAAAGGAAGCTTTTAGGGAATTATGTACCTGCCAAACAAGAACACTAGAACATCCCGATTCTGTCTCAATGAAGGAGGAGGTGTTAGCTTATGAAAAATGGTCTTCACTTGCTCAAAGTGAGGAAAAATATCTGAAGAAAAAGTCTAAGATCCATTGGCTCAAGGTGGGCGATAAGAAAAATAAGTTCTTTCATCAGGCCATAAGAAGTTGAAGATCCCAAAATGCCATAAGAGAAGTGAGGTCTGCTGATGGTCAAATGGTGGATGATCCAGAGAAAATAAAAAGCATAGCTGAAAATTTTTTCAAGGATTTCTTAAATCATAGCCCAAATGACTTTGTGGAAAAATCAGAGGAAGCACTGAGTAATCTACTGGTTTTCAGATGTTCATCCAGTGAGTCAGAAAGTTATGCGGGAGGTTACATCAGCAGAGATTAAGCAGGTTTTATTTTCTATGCCAGGGAGTAAAAGTCCAGGACCTGATGGTTATACCACTGAGTTTTATAAAGCATCTTGGAATATCATTGGAGGAGACTTTGTGGTAGCGGTTAAGTCTTTCTTTCTAACATGTTTTTTGCCTAAAGGTGTCAATTCAACCATACTGGCTCTTATTCCTAAGAAGACTCAAGCCCTATACATGAAGGACTACCGCCCAATTTCCTGTTGTAATGTGATCTACAAGGTCATATCAAAGATCCTGGAAAATATACTCAAGCAAATATTACCAGGTTTTATATCTCCTACTCAATCTGCATTTGTTCAAAACAGATTGCTTATAGAGAATGTTTTACTTGCTTCGGAGCTTGTGAAAGATTATCATAAAGAAGCTATTAGGAAGAGAGGAGCTATCAAGATAGATATATCTAAAGCTTTCGACTCAGTACAATGGAGTTTCTTATTATCTGTTCTAAGAGTGATGGGGTTACCTGCTGTTTTTGTGGGGTGGATAGAAAAGTGTATCTCCACTGCTTCCTTTTCAGTTCAAGTAAATGGAAAGCTTGCAAGGTATTTTCAAAGTAGCAGGGGACTACGCTAGGGTTGCTCGTTGTCTCCTTATTTGTTTGTGATATGCATGAATGTACTTTCTCAGATGTTAGATAAAGCAGCTCGGGAGAGGAAGTTTGGGTATCATCCAGGCTGTTCAAGACTTGAGTTGACTCATTTATGTTTTGCTGACGATATCCTAGTCTTTATGGATGGAAGAAGAAGCTCTATTGAGGGTATAATAGCAGTTTTTGAGGAGTTTGCAGGTGCATCTGGTTTGAAGATCAGTTTTGAAAAGTCTACTTTATTCTTGGCTGGGTTCACAGATTCTGCAAAGAAAGCTCTTGTTTCTGGATTGCAGTTCACTCTTGGGGATTTGCCTGTTAGATACTTAGGGCTTCCTCTGCTCACCAAACAAATGAGGGTACAAGACTATTTTCCTTTAACGGAAAGATTGAGGTCTCAAGTAAGCTCTTGGACCAGAAGATACCTCTCTTTTGCTGGAAGACTGCAGCTGATAAATGCTGTTATTGTAAGTACAGTTAATTTTTGGCTTTCAGCATTTAGACTTCCTCGTAGCTATATAAAGGAAATAGAAAGTATCTGCTCTGCATTCCCCTGGCCTGGCCCAGACCTGAGTAAACATAAAGCTAAGATTTCATGGAAGAATGTTTGTACCCTTAAGGAGGAGGGTGGCTTGGGTATCCGAAATCTAAGGGATGTCAACAAAGCCCTATGTCTGAAATTAACTTGGAGAATTCTTTCTGCTCGAGGTTCTCTTTGGGTACAATGGGTGCATTCTGAGTATTTGCAGGGGAAGTCTTTCTGGTCAGAGGAGGTTTCTAAAACTAAAGGATCTTGGATATGGAGAAAGCTTATTAAGTATAAGAACTGGGCTAGGATTTTCACAAAATTCTGGTAAATGATGGCATGCATACTCACTTTTGGTATGATGATTGGAGTGCAAGTGGAAGGTTATGGAGTTCAATTGGTCATGGAGGGACAATCACGTTTGGTGTTCTTAAAAATTCACTAATGGCAGAGATCCCAGTTTCTAGGCGTTAAGACAGCATAGAGTGGCACATTTCAATGAAGTTGAGCATGAGATAATGGCATATTTGCAGACACGAGAAGGAGCAGGAGCTGATGTGCACCTATGGAGAAATCATAGAGGAGATTTTCTAAATAGATTTCGGACTCATGAAACATGGGAACAATTGAGGACGCAAAAGCCTGAGGTACTATGGTATGAAGGAGTTTGGTTCAAATATGCCACTCCAAAACATTCATTTATTACCTGGCTTGCAATGCAAGATCGTTTGACCACAGGGGAAAAGATGTTGAGATGGCAGGTAAATGTTAAAGTTAATTGTGTTTTTTGTGACGAGGAAGTGGAAACTCTGGAACATCTATTTTTCTGGTGTAAATTCTCGGAGGAAATCTGGAAATCATTGGCTCAAGGGTTACTGAAAAGGAATTATTCTGGGGAATGGAGTGTATAAGTATCTCAGATGGCACGAATACAAGGTACTTGCATGGAGAAATTCCTCCTCAGATATTTGTTTCAGGCAATTATATATGCTATTTGGAGAGAAAGGAATCGAAGAAGACATGAGGAAGTAAGTACTCTAGTGGCAGGTATGGTAACTCTGATTGACAAGAATGTTCGGAATAGAATAGCTTCAGTAAAAAATCAAGATGAGAAGATGGAGGGAGCACTGTTGTATTGATTTGCTAGCGGATGTTACCAATGAAATTTTTCGTTTATCTTGAGTTTGGGTAATTTTGTTTCAGTTTTGGTAAGATTAGGGAATCTTGTATATACACTTTGGTGTAACCAATCCGATCTCTTTTGAATAAAATTTAACAATTTATTAAAAAATAAACAATTGAAAAGTTCTTTAAGAAGACTTCACTTTGCTCTTTAACTATAAGAGGTCGAGCTTGAGTTGGAGTTTAAAAAAGCTTTCAAAAACTGCTTACTGGGATTTCTGTTTGCGACTTAGACTTGTTGGGTTTTTCCATTTCATTTGTAGTAAGGCTCGAAAGTAAGCTGACTTGGCCCAATAGCAGTTTGACTTGGCCTAATAGTGGGGCTCGGACCATATCCAAATGTTTGTGCTTGTGCTGGCCATAATTTCTCACAGGAGTATCGTTGACGGTGGCTGAATCCAGCCCGGCTTCTCCACGGTTACCGTAGCGAGCTCGGCTCGCCGGAGATTGTGAGGGTTTGTTGCCGGAGGATGTAGTGTTGGTTAAAACAAAAACTTTAGAGATTTCTTTATGCATTAATCGCGCTTAATTAAGAGTCGAAGTTCTTGTGAGGATATTGAGATCCGTGGAGGAGTGGCATGAGTCGGTAAGTTGGTGACGAATCTGGTGGAGTTAGTGGTGTGAGAAGATCCGGTGGCCCCTTAAGTAGGTGAGGGCTGGGAGAGTGATGGTTGGGGAGGCGGTGGAGGAGGAGACATATGGGGGAGAGATCGAGAGGGAAGGGGTGTGTGTGTTCATGCAAAGGAGAGTAGCGGTGGTGAGATAAAAGTGTTGTGAGTGTCTTGTCTTTGGTGAGAGCAACGGTGGTGGGAGAGAGGGGGAGGGGGTCGGAGATGATTGAGAGGAGAATAGGTGAGTCGTGTTTCTCTCCTACGGCGGCGGATCCGGTGGATCTGGGGTTCCGGAGGTTTTCGCGGTTCCTCTCCGGCCAAGGCCTGACGACGGCGAGATCCTCTCCACAATGGTGACGTCAAGTAGCAGGTGACCGAGACTCTTTGTTGTGTGTGAGAGAGTCGTAGGTGGGAGGAGACGTCACCGGAGAGATGTTGAAGCTGGTTCAACACCGGCGTCGATGGTGTGGTTGAGACCCTGAGAAAGTGTGGTGGTTTGGGGGAGGGTCGGGAGAATGGGGCGGAACTGTCGGAGAGGAAGAAGAGGTGGCTCGAGGCCATCTATGCAATTGCGACGACACCCTCGTAAAGCGTGCCAGAGAGGTAACCTCTTCATTCAAGATGATGAGATTTCATAGTTTTTAGCAAAAGATGTGTTTCAATTTTAGTATACGTGTAACTTTGATTTTGAAGATATGCAATCCAGGATATTCCATCCAATCCATCAGAGTCGTTGCTCTTGACCATTCACGGAATCTCCGAAATGGATACCACAATATTCCATTTGCCAATCTCTCTCTCCCTCCTTTACCGAAGCTCCCGTTATGAGACATGCATATATAATTTAACTGAGAGTCTAAGACTTTTCTTGGAGTCCGGAATAAGGGGCGGTTGTTAACTACGTTGTCGAGTCACTATCATGTCTTTCATTTTGTCCTTTTTTTTTTTTACTTTTTAACGACTGGTCATATTAATCAGAATCAAATTTTATACATAACTATATTAGGAATCGCGTTGCAATATATCTACTCAATTCAGGTAACCAAAGTCACATCCCTCCCAAAATGAGGTTTCCATTTTCCTGGATACTCTGAAATATTTCGAAGAATATGAACCTGCTCTCCACTGAGGCAAGAACATTTTCAGGCGCAGATACAATCCAAAAGATACAAAACGATTGTGAAGCCTGGTTTTGAATCCAAGAGGTGAAGAGAGCCATTCCTAATCAGGACTCCATGAAGCTTAGAGGTAGAAACCGACGGAAACGTCCAGCTCCAAATTGGCTTAAATGTAATTTTGGAGTCCATTGGTTAAGTCAAAAGAAGATTTGTGGTGTTGCTTAGGTTTTGAGAGATGATTATGGTTCAGTTCTATTTCACAGTATCAGGGATTTCACTCAAATAGACTCTTTGGATCAAGCGCAGTTCATTTCAGCCTCTTGGGCGCTTCAGAGCATGCTTGACCTTCATGTGGATAAATTAGTCTTCAGTTCCGAAGCTACTTCCATGATGAAAGGTATCCTGCGTCAAAAGGATTGGCCTGCTCTACTATCTTACCCAAATCCTCTCAAAATCATTCTAGGACATTTATCTCCTGGACCATCGACATGGAAGATCAAGATTCCTACAAGGGTGTTTCTCTTATGGCAAAAAGTTTAACAAGCCAAAAAGGGTTCATTCTTATCTGTAAGCAGGTCCTCCTTCTTGGCTACTTGATGTCATTTTTAATTAACAAGATAAACAAACGTATCATTTTTAATATTTTAGATTTTGTAATTAATAATCCATCTATTATTATGTGTAATTAGATTCAAAACTACGACCCAAAAAATATTCAAACCTAATTTTAATATCAGAACTTATTATTTATATATAAATTAAATCATATATTGTTACCATATGTCAATTTATAATAACGCTCGTTAATAATCCGTATATTTATGATATTACAGTTGGATTCTAAATTACAACCCACACAAATATTCAAAACTTATTTCAGTATCATATCTTATTAATTACATATAAATAAAAATCATATATCAGTATCATGTCAATTTATAATATTTAACTTCTTATACTATATTAGGTTAATCTTTAACTATTTTGATAAAAGATTTATGTTTTTTTGTTGAATCTTTCATAAAAAAATTTCCTGTTATACAAATATGAAAATTTATAAATATGACTAATTTTCCCTTTTTATTATGATACTTTTATTTTCCATTTTGTTTTAATTTTTTTTTTAAGTAATAATTAAAATAGAAATCTATTTTTTGTTAATGATACGTGGACCAATCATAAATTTTAAATACCGCATACATGTCAAGCTCATCACGAACGTGCTCAGCTTTATATAAAACATACATTGTATGATACAACCAATAAAGAGGATGATAAAAATAAAAACAAATGGAATTCGTTTCATGAAATTTTTTTTTTTTTTGAAAATTTTCATGAGTTTGCTTAGCTAAAAGATCCATTACACTATTTGTTTCTCGATGAATGTGGTCAACTTAAGAGTAAGCTAAACGGCTTCCCCAATATAATATATTATCTATTATGGCTGCCAGATCACGATGTTTCCCACCTTTTTTCATAATATGAACTAGCTGTAGGCAATCCGATTCAAACCATACGTGCGCCAAAAGCTGCCTCCGACTGTTTGTAAACCATATAAGAAACCTGATCCTTCAGCTTGTAGAGGTGTCATAGCTTTTAGAAAAAGCAGAGGAAATGCGAAGACCATCTGCATTACAAATGATCCGCTTTGAACCTGTATAGTTCTTATCTTGTTTAGAACTACTATCAAAGTTTCATTTTAGCTATCCCGAAGGAGGGCTTTCCAATCATGTTTCTTGTCTCGCATAGTAACTCTGATCTTGTATTGATTGGCTATTTGATCATTCTCATGTTTAATATTTTATGATTTCTAATACCATAAACTCATGCCAGTTTCTGAATAATAAGAATTGAAACGAAAGCATACTTGATGAATTCATGCTTTAGGTTTTGAGATTAAATTATGAAAAACCTTAGCTTTGGGATTGGTTAGGCTCTTCCACAACAAACCCAAAATAGATGTAGGTCTCTGTTGATGGGATGCAGATAAATTTTTGTATTTCTGGTTAGGGTTGTCATGAGGACCATAACCTTCTATTTATATAGAAATAATTTCTAATTCGGCCCTTCATCAAATTAGAAATTATCAAACGTATTCATACATTAATTTTTCATAACACTTATGCCCCAAATCTTTTACTTTATACCAAAGTGACCACATAAGTTTTGACTACTTTAAATAATGACCCAAACACATTGATTATACATGTATGACCCCAAAATAATTCTTACAATCTCCCACTGGGTCATATATGTATTCTGAAAATGTGATAGACTTTATGAGCTCAAAATTGTCATTATATAGCAAGACATAAACACTCTCGTCCATTGACTACAATAACATAGGATCATGGCGGTCTTCGTTATTAAAACATAACTAAACCTTCCATGGTCACTGAAATCAATATAGTCAAATGACATAGATCAATTATGAAAAGTGTGGCATGAAAGTCACATGCAAAATGATCAATACATGTCGATTTTCAATTGGTCTTACCTTGTTGAGATCCTTTAACTTTATTGTACAAAGAGTGAAAACTGAAAAACTTTATTTCTGATCAGAAAATGTGTATAAACACAACTAAAATCATATAACCTAAAACTGAATGAGAAACTCCCACTAAACCAAATAATCCTCAAAACTTATAACACCCATTCGAGCAATATGATCATGAAAACCTTTAGTGAAAGACCTTTTGTAAGAGGATATGCTATCAGGGACTTTCTCCCTAAGTGTTCTATGGAAATCTCTCCACTTTGTACATTTTCCTGAACAACGAGGAACTTATGTCTATAACCTTATACTTTTTTGCACTCCTATTTTATTGGAGTACAAAACAGCTGATTTGTTTGTCACAGTGTAACTTAAGTGGTCTTCCAATTCCCTCAAGAATTCGCAGCCCAGTGACAAAATTCTTCAGCCAAAGCCATTGATTGGATGCCTAAAAAATTGTAACAAAAACATAACCTGAAGTGGACTTTCTACTATCTTGACATCCAACAAGATCAGAATTAGAATATCCAATGATCTCCAAATTATCTGATCTCTGATATGTGAGCACATAGTCCTTTGTTCTCTGCAGGTACCTCATGACCCTTTTGGCTGCTTTCTAATGGTCCATACCTGATTACTTAAGTATCTGCCCAAAACTCCAACAATGTACGCTAAATCCAGACGCGTACAAACTTGAGCATACATTAGACTTCCTATAGCCGATGCATAAGGAATCTTCTGCATCTCCTTAATTTTCAAATGTACTTTAGGGCACTGATCGAGACAAAATTTGTCTCCCTTAGAGATAGGGGTATCTCCTGGTTTGCAATCTTGCATGCCAAATCTCTTTAATACTTTATCGATATAAGCCTTTTGTTATAATCCTAGAATACCTCGAGTTCGGTCTCGATGAATCTGGATTCCTAATACAAAAGATACTTCACCAAGATCTTTCATCTCAAAATTTTCCTTAAGAAATTTCTTGGTCTCATGCAACATGGCCATATTGTTAGTGGCTAGTAGTATGTCATCAACATACAATACCAGGAAAATGCACTTACTCCCACTGAACTTTTGATACACACAATCTTCAACCAAATTCACCTTAAAACCAAAGGAGGTGATTACCTCATCAAACTTGTGGTACCATTGACGAGAAGCCTGTTTAAGCCCATATATGGATTTATTTAATTTGCATACCATCTTCTTTGAATCACCTATTACAAAGTTTTCTGGTTGCTTCATATAAATTGCCTCATCAATGTTTCCATTGAGAAACGATATCTTCACATCCATTTGATGAAGCTCTAAGTCATAATGTGCAACAAGATCCATAATTGTCCTAAAAGAATCCTTTGATGATATTGGAGAAAAGGTTTCTTTGTAGTCAATCCCTTCCTTCTGAGTATAGCCTTTAGCTACCAGACGAGCCTTATAAATCTCCACATTACCACTTGAGTCCATTTTGGTCTTAAATATCCATTTGCAACCAATGGGTTTCATTCCTTCTGGTAATTGGACAATGTCCCAAACTTAATTGTCTAGCATTGACTGATACTCTTCTTTAGAAGTTTTGACCCACTTATCTGAACTGGAACAACCCATAGCCTCACAGAAGCTGATATGATCATCTTCCAACTGGGTTTGATTTTCTTCTTGTTCCATAAGAAATACTATGTAATCATCTAGAATAGCACTTCTCCTTTCTCTAGAGGAACGCCGCAAACGCATTTGCTCTTGTTGCACTAGTTACTTAGGATTTGGAATTTGACCTTCATGTTCGATATTATCGTCATCTTCATTTTGAGGAGGAGCTTCATTATCAATTTGAAGTTCCAAATTTGCTTTATCTAAAGCAACTATATGAGTCGGTTTAGAAACTGAATCCGATTCTTCCTCAAAGATGATGTCTCTCACTTCATTTCTCCCCCCAAATCCAATATCCTCAAAGAACGTAGCTGTTTCCGTCTCAGAAATATTCTTTTGTGTGGGATCATAAAATCTGTACCCCCGAGATCGTTCAGAATAACCAATAAAGTAACTGCTCACAGTTCTAGAGTCCAGCTTTTTCTCAAATGGCTTGTAAGGCCTTGCCTCAGCTGGACATCCCCATATGTGAAAATGCTTTAGACTAGGTTTCTTTCCAGTNCGCCTCAGCTGGACATCCCCATATGTGAAATTGTTTTAGACTAGGTTTCTTTCCAGCCCAAAGCTCATAAGGTGTTTTGCAGTTGCTTTAGTTGGTACCCGATTAAGAATGTAAGCTGCAGTCTTTAGTGCCTTAAAATCCTTGAACACATCTAAAGACTCTTATTTTCCATGAATATGAAACAAGTATGCATATCAAAAGTAGTCGTCTATGAAAGATATAAAGTACTGTTAACCGTTCCAAGATACTGTAGGAAAAGGTCTACAAATATCCGTATGTATCAACTCAAGGACTTCTGTAGCTCTATATGCAC
>OVAP01000960.1:2262-23877 GCA_900406295.1 Aurinia saxatilis
CCGAGACCCCGCGCAGCAACATTGTCCCTACAGAACATTTAGTGACATTATCCAAGAACTAGCTAAAAAATAGAGTAAGCAGAAGTTTGAGTTATATTTCTATTACTGACAAAAACCTGATTGAAGAAGAGAGCAAAGTGTGCAAGCTCTACAGCTTTATCCACATCAGCATCTTCAAATACGATGAACGGTGATTTCCCTCCAAGTTCGAGAGTTACCGGCTTGAGATTGCTGTTAGCAGCCAATCCAAGTATAACTTTGCCCGTATCAGTCGATCCTGTGANGTAACATAAACGTAGACTCTTAAAGAAGTTATGAGCAAGTAAATAGATATCTCAACCTTGTCTACATCCATGTGGCTTGCAAGAGAAGCCCCAGCTGTTGGGCCATATCCAGAAACTATATTCAGAACACCTGGAGGAAGACCCGCCTAGAGAAACATTGTTACTCATATAAGTTTATTTTCTTATTTACGTAGAAAAACGAAAAAGAGTATCTTACTTCAAGGAAAAGCTTGCCAGCTAAGAAAGCAGTGAGAGGCGTTTGTTCAGCGCTTTTGAGGACAATGGTGTTCCCACAAGCAAGAGCAGGACCAACTTTCCAAGCAAACATCAAAAGCGGAAAATTCCATGGAATGATTTGGCCAGCTACGCCAATGGGTTCATGTAAAGTCTGAACATGATAGTTTCCATCGGCTGGAACTGTTAGTCCATGAATCTTATCCGCCCATCCTGTACAACAAAAAAGGTTGAATCACAGATAGGAAACAAAGATGAGGGGATTGTGAAGATTTTCGGTTAGTGGTTATCAAACCAGCATAGTAGCGGAACAATCTAGCAAACATAGGAATTTCTGCTGTTAAGGATTGTTGGTAAGGCTTCCCATTGTCCCATGTTTCCAGAGACGCGAGCTCTTGGCTATGCGTCTCAACCAAATCAGCAAATCGCAGCATTATCCTTGACCTTTCCTGAAATCCACACCAAGAATGAGAGCACAAATTGGAGAGTTAAAAAGGAGTATATAAGACATACATAAGCAGTCATCTTAGGCCAAGGTCCTTCATCAAAGGCCTTCCTCGCAGCTTTCACCGCCCGATGGATATCTTCAGCATCGCCTTCAGCAACGTGCGCAATGACTTCCCCTGTGCGTGGATCAAGAGTAGGGAAGGTCTTACCTAAACCCCCAGTCCAACTATGAATTATTAGTGCAGACTCAACAATATCATCTACTTAGGGGGGGAGGGTATCTCACCTGAAGCAGAGTCTACAAACTTCCCATCGATTAGGAGCTGTGTGTAAGAGACTTGAACCGAGGGGCATATGATTTCTTCTGCTGCAGAAGAGGATCCGATTCTCCTAACCATCCCACTTCCATTGTAACAGTTCCTCCCTAGTAATCAAAGAAATCCAAATATTATCTAGTTGGAAATTCACTGAATAAAGAGACACAGGGATACCTTGAGAACGATGCAGAAAGGAAGAGGATCGAGATAGCAGAGAAGACACTCTTCGAGCTGCCATGGATGAGCTTCAAAAATCTCCGTAAGGCTTCTTATCTTTTTCTTGGGAATCTAACGGTCAAGATCTCTCCTTCACTAACCCACACACATGTCGCTTATATTGCACTCTTTTTCTTGTGTGTTGCCGTACTTTGAATGGTGCTGTTGAATATTGAATGACTTCACGTTCTTTTCCCTTTCCCCCAGAAATTAAAAGATATCCATACTATTATAAAATAATATTTTTTACCTTCACAAATGAATAGCGACAAAAATCCACATCGAATTAATTTGTTTATTTCTTCCCTTTTTTAGCTCCATCTGCAATACAACATGATTTTCTTTCTTACTACAACTGTAAATAATTATATATATATATATATATATAAATGCCATAGATGCATGTTATGGTGTAATGTCGTTTTCGCAAGTGGCAGTCGTGTCATCTATTTTCTATGTTTTTCATTTTTTCTTGTAAACGTAGGTAACTATCTTGTGATCTTGTGGTCCGTTGAAAATATTCACAAATATTTGGTTCTAAGAACTCCATAGATGTCTTCCTAATATTTAAAATAATAAGAATGGTAAAAGTAATATTATTTTATTCGTATATGTCTTTAAATTGATGATATTTCTTTCCAAAATGTTTTTCATAGAAATTAAATACACTAATGTCTTTAGTATAAAGACACAAATCATTAAAATAATTATTTTTGTCTTTCTATTATTTTATTTTAGTGTTGGAAAGATATCCATGAAAATATAATCATTGAAGATAGTCTAAGAAGATTTAGGTGGTACTAATTAACTACAATGATAAATTCCTACTGCTATAAATATATTACAAGTCATGAAAATAAATATTTGAAAAATACTAATCCAAAAACAAAAATAAAAAAATAGCGGAAAAATAGCAGCTGAAATCAATAAGGATTTGTAACATACTCCCTCCGTTTCTTAAAGAGTGTCGTTTTAGACTTAATTTTTTGTTTCACAAAGAGTGTCGTTTTCATTTTCCAATATAACTTTTAATACTAAATACCAAATTTAACCTCAAAACAAAGAAGAATATCAACAGTCAACTTATTTTTTAGGGGCATAACAGAACTTTTAATATGTTTTATTAATTTGTGTGCAAAGAGTCAAAACGACACTCTTTGAGAAACAGAGGGAGTAGTAATTTATGTTAGAGTTATTATTGTATTGATATCTGAATTCGTACCATTTTTTTTTTCGTCTTAAGATTTATATTAAAAAAACAAAGTACAAAAGTGAAAATATCTTGCAGACATAAGTCAAATGCCTACAATCGAAATTGCAGGAGTCTAAAACAAAACAAAATCTGACAGAGAAATTAACCTAAAGTAATAACTTAGTTCTTCAATTGAATGATGAAAACAAACAACAAATGGTTACGAAGACACTTTTATTAAGATCCCTCCTTTGAATTCCAGTACTACCTCCAAAATTAAGATCAAAGCTTCAACTTCATGCGAGCATCCAGACAGAGGACAAGAGCCTCTAAACTCATAACATGGAACGGTGCGGCGGAACAAGAACATCAGATAAAGCTTGCTAGAAACAGTTACCGAACGAACTGAGCTGTAGAGATGAGGAGAGGATGAAGCGAACCAGAGAACTTACCTTCAACAAACTGAAAGAAACCTCTGTTCGGACCCGGCATGCTAACGAAGCGCCTAAGAAATGCATCTGATGAAAGTTTCAACATACATGACAATCAAAGAACCTTGCATGCACCTAGGGTAAATAAACCAGTAGATCTTGGTCAAAAGCAAAGGAAAAGGAGATCGGTTTTTCTAGATTTGGATCTAGAAATTTGCAAGAACAAAGATCCTAACCATGGAGGGGATTTTCATGATAAGACGAATCAGATAAATATAAAACCTCCCCGATTTACTCAACCCAACCCAAGAAGAGGGGATCTCCTTATCATGAATCTCACCCAATCCCATGTAGAAAGATCGATCTCTTAATCCGCCGAGAAAGAAAAGAAAACTAAGAAAAATTAAACATAGGACCGGTACTGGCACTGAAAGAGCCGCCAGTAACCGGTCCAGACGGAGGTCTCTAGGTTTGAGAAAAGTCGAGTTTTTGAATTCGTACCAATTTAATACATGTTATATACACATTAAAAAATATATATATATATAATCAAAGTTTAGTAGAATGTGCATTATGTCATTTGAACCTACAACTAGTTTCCATTTTCATATATATCTCTTTGTATATATTCAAATTTTATAAAATCAAAGCCTAATCATATTTACGATTTAGTTTTGATTAAAATTTATGATTTTTTATTACTAATCTCTGAAACGACCTTTTTGAAAAATTTATTTGATAGAATAAATATATTAATAAAAAGGTGTGATCAGTATTTGAAGTTTTGTTGTTTATAATCAGTGTGTATCGCGTTGTATATTACATTTCTTTCCTTTTAGCTCCATCTGTAAAATAACATGATTTTCCTTTTGTCTACAATTGTAAATAATGAAATATATATAAATGCAATAGATGCATGTTATGGTGTAATGTCTATTTCGCAAGGGGTGGTTGTGTCATCTATTTGTATGTTTTTACTTTTCTTCTTGTAAACGTAGGTAACATTCTTCTGATCATGTGGTCCGTTGAAAGTGTCCACAAATACTTGGTTCTAAGGAGGTTTAAGTGGTACCAGTTAACTATAATGGCGAATTTATACTGCTTCAAACGCATTACTCAAGAAAGTGAGAAAAAAAAATTGGGAAAAAACTGAGATAGAGAAAATAAGCTGTAATCAATTATAACTTGTATTGTAATGGTTTGTATTAGAGCTTTCATTGTATCGCTGTCTTAATTCGAATTCATTTTAATATACATTATATGTTATTAATAAAGAAAAAAGTTAGATGGAATCAAAGTTTTGTAGAATGTGGGATTCCCTCATAATTGGCCTCTTTAAATAGATATTAGCCGTTATTATTAAGTCTTTGAGTTACCTATTTTGAACTTAATCCCACATTTGATTTTTGGTAATGGATTTGGGTCAAAATGTGTTTGATAATCTTTTCCTTGTAGGTTTTTTCTTTTTAATAGGCGTAAAATTTTGTCTCTCACAAATAGCCACTCAATTCTCCTGGGTTTAACTCGTTTATGAAATTTAAGTTGATTGAGTACTCAATCTATATCTTTAAATGAACATTATCCTTCTTCAGTCACTTCACTTTCTCATCTTCAAAAAAAGAAACTCTTCGTTTTCTTATGTCTCATATACTTTAAATCTTTGTTTTGGAAGATGTTTTCTCGAATCATTTCTTCTTTAAGATTCAACCATCGGGACCCGTCAACCAGTTCTGAGGATCTCTTTAAATTTTACATCAATTGTACAAAATCCTTGCTTCTGTCAAGTTAGGAGTCCCTAGGGCAGCCAAATCTCCCAAAATCTGTTATTTATGAGTATATCTCTGCCTACAAGTTTTTTTTCTTTCAAGGCTGTCGTCCTTTTCCCTCTCCAGAAGACGCTGGAATTTTTTTGGTCCGTTAAGGCTTTTTCTTGTGTCAACTCTCTCCTAACTTTTTGGGATTGTTCTTATGTCTCCCAACCATGATCTTTTAATATGGACCCTTTCTCCACTCCAAAGACAGTTGTCCTAATGAAAGCCATCTGCAGTGCGGTTGGGCTCAGTCCATTCGCTGATCGCCAACTCGTCTCTGATTTACTTGAAGGGGAATTAAAATGGTGAAGATCTTACTTATTTTTTACGATTAATGTGAATTCGATTGGGAATAATTCATCTCAACCAATTCGCCCACCGAATAGATGGATTCATATACTTTATATACGTGCATGCACTTGTATCTTACCTTTCTTACTCTTGGTCTTTCGGACTACTAAGTACGTCTTCTTTTTCGGTGTTTTGTTCACCTTTATCGAAGTCAGCACGCTTTTAGAGTCTTTTTGCCAGGATGACCCTTTATACAAGGTCATGAAGTGACTTTACCATTACTCGGGTTTCGGCTGTCATTTCCAGTCTTTAGAACTACCTTGACAAGAGGTTTTCCAATGGTAAGTATTTGCCTTCTTTCTTCTTCTTTTTTTCTTACATCCGATATCTAAATGTTTTAATCTCATCTTAGCTTCTAGTTATTTTATCGGCTAAGATATCCCTCATTCGGATCTCCAAAGGTCGTTGTCTCTTCGAACTCCCATTTTCGTGAGAGGCTCTTCTTTTATATGAGATGGTCCATTCGCGTGCAGAAGTTGGTCCTCCTCTTTATGCGCAAACAAGGTATGTTTCTCGTCGCTGAGATGGACTTCAATGCTCTATATTCACGAGGTGAACTTCCCCTTCTTCCCTTGTCATGCATTCTGGTTAGACTATTTTTAATCTTGCCTCATCTATTAGGCTCTTCCTACGAGAGTTATGATAGTGTCCTCCCATACTCGGAAGATAAACCGAGGTTACAACTTGGCCCTTGTATTGGCTAAAGCTGAGATCCCCTATGGGATTCCTCTCGAACTTCTTCTTGGGGGAGTCCACTGCATTAATGACAAAGAGACGAGGACGAAGTGCGGTTTCTCGTACAAAGAAAAAAAACCTAACGTTCTCAAATACTCCTGAAAGGTTGGAGGGATTCAACACCACTTTTTATGTCCGTCCCTACACCAACGTCTGTTCATATGAAGAGAAGGTGACATCTCATGTTTGCCGAAGTCTTCCTTCCTCCATGGCGGACGATCAATCTCCAAGGAAATTTATGGGTCCACTAGTCAAATTGGAACCTAGAATAATCTCTTTTCTTGAACTCAATACTCTTATAAGTTAGTCCGAGGTTGTTGACCAAAATCTCTTCCTTTTTAGAGCTTCTTGGGATGTTGATGTTGCAGTTTCTTATACTTAAACTAATTTTCCGCAGTTATAGTGGTTCGTAGTCTAGAATCCATTCCAACCGACAGCCAAACTGTCTTTGAATTTATTCGGTAATTGGGGCGAAAATGGTTAACTTGGATAAGCTTTCACACGGTGGATATGCAACGTAACATTTCTTCGTGGGTCATTTTGGGCAGGTAGGATTTCTCCCTTGTTTCCTTTTTTCCTGATCCTGGTGTTGCTGGTCTTATTTACCCTTTTCTCCTTTTGTTTCCTCTAGAATATGACGAGGATGCCATCTGCCTTTGGTCCCTATGAATATATAATCTTTGCTTTGGAGATAGAAATTATACCTTATAGCGAGCATATAATCGTCTACAATGAGTTAGAGAGCAAAGTTTCGGGTTTGGGAGCTACTCTCTTGTCTTTGTCGGAATTTAACATCAATCTCAATACATATCTTGATGTGGAAATTAGCAAGATTTGAGAGTTGGAGAAGTCCAATTCTGGGTTTGAAGACGATGAGTTTCTCTCATGTAGCTTTTAAGTTAGTGAAAAGTAGGGCAACAAAGAATATTGTTGTTGCAAGGCAACCCACCCTTTGCCAAGTCCTTTAATTTGCAAATATGCTTTACTGTGTGTCTCCTTCGACCTTAAAGACTTGGAGAGATAGTTGGAAGCCCCTTGAATATCTTGTCCAAGTCACTTCAAAACTCAAATTGCTTGAGGATTTAAGGTTGGGAAGTATAGCCCATCCCACATATGAAGATGCGCGTCTTGCCAATGAAGTTACAGGCTGCCGAGACGAGTTAATCTCCGCATCTCCTCTCGATCTTAAGCTCGAAGACTTTGGCTTCAGGAAACTTCTAGACAGCTCTGGATTCGATCCCCGTCTCGACATTTTTCTTATTTGTGTAGATATATGTATATTTGTTTCCCGGGTCTATATATATTTTTTCTAAAGGCCGTGGATTTATGTATCCTTTGATTGTTTCTAAAACGCTTTGACTTTCGAGTTTTCCTCTTCTTTTCTTTACCTGTAACTAAATGATAAAGTCAATTCACGTAGGGCTGGTTTCTTTATTCTGACCTTAATTTGTCTAAGTCCTCCTTTACATTTATATAAATTTTTCAGACAAAGGTGGATTTTATGGCATTTGGGCTCTACCTCTCTTTTTCGCCTGTATATAGATTTTACATTTATTAGTTATAATTGTATATGTTTAGAAAATCATTTGTATGACCATATTTGGATTCCAAGCTTTGTCCCAATTGTTAAGCTTGTGAGCCTGTGCCAAAAGTGATTTTGCTCTTCAACGGATGGTTATACGTTCTGAATTTTGTTTCTCTACGTCCCCTTCTTAGCTATCTAGGCCCGTTTCAATGAAAAGAAAATTTTAGAACAATCGACTATAATTCTTTCTTTCCGCGTGTGGGAGACCATCTAGACTATCCCTACGTGGGAGAAAGAAGAATTGTTGAAAATATTGGTCTTATGTTGTGTGGGTAAAATCACACAATCACTATTTGTTCGAGGTTCTTGATGAGGAACTCGATACAAAGAGCAAGACACAAATACAAAGGATCTATCAAAGGATTGTGTTGTATTGATTATGAAAAAGAGTCTTTCGTAGCGTAAGCCTTTAGGGTTCTTAAGACAGAAAAGATATGATCTAATAAGTTTAACCCAGCAGAGTATTTATACAAGATTACACCAACTCTAAAGATAAGTTAAACTTCTTAAATCTTCTCGTATTTCCCTTTTTCCTCGCCTCTCCTTTTCTCTTGAAGTCGGCTTGCCATTATCCTCTCATGGACTTTGGTCGACTTCGCATCTAGGCCCATGAAATATCAAACCGTTGACTTTACCATTTCGTATATGTGGTGTCCTTATCAGCCATGTGAATTCACCATTGAGAGCGAGATATGGGCGAGGTCACGAACGAGAACGACTTCGCCATTGAGAGCGAGATATAGGCGAGGTCACAAACGAGAATGACTTCGCCATTGAAGACCAAATTGGAGCGAGGTCTTCCATGAGAGTGACCTCGCATTTAGCTGTGAGGAGCCTCCGATAGAGTGACTAAGGCGAGGTCATGTATTGCCGTAACAAAGCTTAGTATTTATGACCTCGCACTTATATCTACTGAATGCCAAACACATGATCAGATGTTAATGTCACTTCGCAAAGTACTAGCTTAGTTCCTGTTATATAATCATGGAACTTCCAGTTTGTCCTGTGGGGATATTTGACCCCCTTCAGTTACCCCCCCCCATGTCTCAGTGTGTTAGTACTGAGATATCGCTATGTTCCGGAGAGGACAAACTGACTGGTAAGAAGACCCAAGGTACCCATTAACAGTTTCGTTGAATATCTCCCCTTCGGACAAAGGGAATGCATTCCCTCAAGGGTTAATGTGAACCATGATAAAGGCGAAGAGCCTTAGTCATGATGTTGATTAACATCGGGATGATATGGTAACATTGCGGGGTTAAACCGAGTTTGCTAAAGGCGAGGAGATCGGCCAGTTATGGGCGAAGAGCCTGTAATCCAAAAGAGCTTGTTGTATTTAGAGGTGAAAAGCATGTCATGCTTTAAAGGCGAAGAGCGTGTGATGTTCATAGGCGAGTGCCTGTGATGTTTATAGGTGAAGTGCCTGTGATATTTATAGGCGAAGTGCCTGTTGTGTTTGTAGGCCAAGTGCCTATCTTGATCCAAAAGGGGTCCGTTGCATATGTACGCGAAGAATGTTCTCCGTGTACGCGTTATGTGTGAGCGAAGCGTGTGCAAGGTATCAAGCACTAGGATCTTGCTTAGTCATAGCGAGGTCAAACTGCTCAATAGCTTGCACGAATGACTCACGAGATGATCAACGCGAAGAGACTAGAATGGTGATCAGGCTATGACGAGGTAAAAATGAGGTATAGGCAAAGTGATCAATTCTCATTAATGAGTTTTTGTTAGCGAAGCCATATGGCTTGTTATGTCGTTAGACGAAGAGATGTGAACAGTCTCTTTCGCGTGTTCCCAATGCAAAAAGTACAAGGGGTTCCCGAGGCAGACCTCACTAATGCTTATATCGGGTTATATAACTCACGACTCTCTTCAATTTTCTTCATTTCAGTCCTTTGAGAAGAAGTTGGCAGTGAGGAGCCCATTTCCTTTGAAGGTATGCTTTGTTCTCTCTCTTCTCTATTCTTCATTTTTGAATTAGGGTTCTTCATTCTCATAGTTAGAACCGCCGTAGATAGGGTATAGTTTCGGTGAATCTTCAAAACTCATCTTGTTTATGCCGCTGTGAAAACGGCTTCCGGCGATTTCCAGTGACCTCTTCGCCGTCGTCATCTTGTTCCTTCTTCATGCTAAAATTCCCTTGTTCTTTTTTGCCATTGTGAGTTTCTGAATCCAATTTCGAATCTTCGCGAACGATGTCATCCTCAGAGTCACTTGACGACCTCTTTGACTGGCGACGGACGCTGAGTGGTAGCGCCGCTGGCCCAAGTGGGCGAGGTAGAGATTCCGAGATCCGAAGTCGGGTCTATGATAATCCCGGTGAAATATCTGGATCTACCAGCAGCGAAGAATTCATCGAAGATGTTGGCGAGGTGCAACCTGGGGATGGGAAGAGATCCGACGATGATAGCGAGGAGGAATCCGGGAATGTTGGCGGAGAGGATTCTGGCTGCGACAGCAAGGCGAGGACCGAGAGTATCGATGTCAATGAGTACTTGGAGAATAGTTATGAGAATCATTCGGAGGCACCGAAAAATCGTGGCGAGGCTTCTCGCCCGACGAGGGCAATTATGGACCTTAGGATTGATCTAATGAAGGTGGAACTCGAGCAGTATCAACACGGCTATGGTCCCTTACCCGATATGGAAGAGACCCTTAAGGCGAGGAAGAGGAATAGAAGGAGAATCCGATATAAGCAAGGAGAAAGACCAACCATATATAAAAACGGAAGGTCCTCGAGCATCGAGGAAACTCTTAGCGATCTCCGTAGGGATTATTGTATATTCCAGGAGGTAGATTTAGTAGTTCTTAATGAATATGCGAGGGCGGATACTCCTCCTCCGGGTTATTTTACGATGTACGAGAACTTCATTGAAAAATGCTTGCTCTGGTTCCCGATTCCAGAGGTCATTCTTGAATACCTTGGGCGTCATAACGCGTGTATCGCCCAACTAACCCCCAGATCCATTCGACACTTAGTTGGTCTTTTGGTGCATAGCTACGAATGCGGGGTGATGCTCACTGTAGGACATTACCAGAACCTATTGCCTTTTTCCCATACTCCAGGTGGCGATCCTTGCATTCACTTTATTTCCAACAAAGCTGATCGTCGAATTATCCATAATTTCCCGAACAAAGACTATTTTTGTTTAAATTACTTCTTATTTATACCAATAAGCGAGGCTAGTGTCGGTCACTTAAGTGCCATGATAAAAACCGCTTGGACCCCCATAGGTGGATACTTACTGATATTAAGCTTTAGGTTCGTTGTGAGGTCGAACTGATGACCAACACTTGTATATATTTTTTGTGCAGTGAACAAAATATTACCTCCTATCCCGAAGGACTTTGAACGTGATTTTGAAGCACTAAGAAGCAACGGAACAGATTGGGACCAAACCTTTTCTTTTGGTCGTGTGGAGAGTGCGAGAAACAAGCTGCTTGGCTGTGTTGATACAGAAAGCGAAGGCGACAGTTCGAGTGACAACGAGTGCGAGTGGAAAGCATCGTCGAAGAACTCAATTTCCGGAAGCAAACACTTCAACAGAAGAAGAATGCCGAGGACGCTGAAGTCATTGCTAACCGGAAGCCCATTACCCCGATCGTCGAATCTGGAGCTGAAGGCGAAGCTAGCGGCGCCGGCATCACGATCGATGTACGTGAAAGTGTGCTTGCTCTCCCTCGACCGGCGAACTCGGCCTTGATAAATCATTGCTTGGATTCAGCTAAGAGAAAATGTGCCGAAGAGGAAAAGGAGAAAACTGTGGAGGCTGATGACCTGAAGAAGAGAAAGCGAGCTCCCAGGAAAGATAAAGAGAAAGTCGACCCCCGCGTCGGTACTCCGGCCGAAGAATCCAAAAAGGCTCCTTGTTTTCAACCGTCGCCAGCGCGAATCTCGGAGGACAAATACGCGTCTGCTGCGGCTGTGTTCTCTCAGGTGAAGTTTCCTGGCACCGAAGTCCCTCCGCTATCGGAGATGATGAACCAAAAGGGGTTCGGCCGGGTAGCATATCAGCGTCTTTTTCAGGTTTTAATAGTTCTAACATTAAGATTTTCTCGTAGTGCAATGCTGAGGTGGTTCGCACTTGCATTAGCTATGAGAATGCGGTGAAGACACTAATCGGGCAGGTGACCCGACTGAAGTCGCAGATCGCGGAACAATCGAAGAGTCATGAAGAGGCGCTTTCCTCGGCCATGAGTCAGGCGAAGAGTCTGGAGGAGGAAAATCTTCGTCTTACGAAGGCCGGGGAAACCAAGGACGAAGAGATCACAAGGCTCAAAGGTGAAGTGGAGGTTTCCGCAGCAAAGGCGAGGGAAGAGATCAAGGCCGACGTCGCGGCTAGGGTTGAGAAGACCAAGGCGAAGGTCATTGACTTAGAAAAGATTCTTTTGGTCGATTTTGTCTATGATAGGCAAATTGCGAATAACCTGACCTTCCTGGACGAAGTTGAAGCTGAAGGTGATGAGAAGAGTATAGCTGATTTCAGAAATGAATTGCTCGACCATGCTTCTAAGTACGAGGCCGCCGGTCAAGCCTTCTTTAAAGGCCTCAATACTCTGTTCGATGAGCTCGTGTTGTCGCCTGAAGACCCTCACACCGAAGAGTAACCTGGATCCCTTCTCGCTCGTTATTAAGTATTTAAATTATCCTTCTTGTGTTTTTCCTTCTTCTTTTTTTGTTTGTGAAATTGGATCGGGGTTTAAACCCTTCTCACTTTAAGCGAATACATTGCCTGGAAGGCTTTATCCACTTTGTTTTGTTTCATCCTTTGATATAAGATGACCATGTTTGGAGACGTTGTTCGCTTGCGCGATGTAAACATAGTCAAAGATGAATGTGAAGTGTGCCAAGAAGGAGCTTATATTTAGACCCCATCTGTTGGCTTGAATAAGCGTTGCGACATTTCTCACGGGTGTAAATAAGACCAACGTGTAGTGCGAGCTGGGTTTGGAAACGCGTGTAAAGATATAGTCAAGGCTATGCAAGAGACCTAGGTATTGAGATTCGCCATTGTGGCCAGCAATGGCGAGTAGCGTTTAGCTTGAATGAATACAATAAGCAGATGTTGATTGCGAAGTAGGATGTGGACACAGTCCTATGACCACAAGTTCATGATCAAGATGCATCATCGCGAAGTGGGATATGAATGTATCCCTATTCCCCCCCCCCTTCTTTTGAAGAGGGGTCCAACTAGACCTCTTACCCTGTAAAGGGATCAAGTCAGGCCCGTAGTTAAAGTGTTTTTTGTTCCGTATAGCCGAGTACTAAGTACTAATGATAGTATTTCTTAAGGTGTCGGGCATTCCATAAACGTGGAATGACCCTCCCATCCAACATGACGAGCTCGTATACGCAAGTTTTTACGACATTAGTGACGCGGTAAGGTCCTTCCCAATGCGCGCCGAGCTTCCCAGCATTTGGTTCTGACGTGTTTTGAAAGACTTCGCGTAAGACGAGGTCACCTTTGCGAAAACGCCGAGGGCGAACTTGTGAAGTGTAATATTGGGCAGCCTTTTGTTGGTAATTCTGAAGACAGAAGAGTGCGCGATCTCGTTTTTCATCAAGGAAATCAAGCTGGTCAATTAACATGATGTTATTGATCTCCTCGTCTTGATGTGCAAGCTGCCGACGAAGTCCGGGAAATTCCATCTCCGATGGAATCATGCACTCGGATCCATAGATGAGGGAGAAAGGAGTTTCGCCGGTGGGACGACGAGGAGTTGTTCTGTGTGACCATAAAACTCCATCTAACTCTTCGGCCAATCTTCTTTTCTTAGCGTCTAATCGTTTCTTTAATCCATCGATGATTGTCTTATTGATGGCCTCAGCTTGTCCATTACCTTGCGGATAGCAAGGAGTAGACTTGGTGAGTCGGATTTTCTGTTTTCGCAGAATCCTTCAAACCGAGCCGAGATGAATTGCGACCCATTGTCCGTGATGATCTCGTACGGGATACCATGCCTGCAGATGATGAACTTCCAGACGAAGTGTTCCACCTGAGCATCCTTGATGCTGACGTATGACTCGACCTCAACCCATTTCGAAAAGTAATCAGTGAGGACGAGGAGAAGCTTCTTGTTCTTTGAATTAGGCATGGGACCGACGATGTCCATGGACCACCTCATGAATGGGTAAGGGGATGATACCGAAGATAGCAGCTCGGCAGGCTGGTGTATCATCGGAGCATGTCGCTGGCATCGTTCACACTTAGCCGCATATTGTTCGTAATCATGGATCATTGTCGGCTATAAGAAACCATGGGTCTTGATTCTAATGGCGAGACTTCGACCGCCCGAATGGTTTCCACAAGATTCGTTGTGGACTTCTTGCATGATACGCCGAGCTGCAGCACCTTCGACGTAGCGGAGAAGGGGTCCTGAGGCTGACCACTTGTAAAGTTGTCCTTTGGCGACAGAGTACCGTGCCGCCTGAGCTTTATGTTTTCGTGCGGCCCACTTTTCTACTGAGATTGTGCCTTCGGTGATGAAGTTCTGTAATCTGGAAATCCAGGGTCGATCACACCCGTAAGTAGGAGAATTCTCCGTGTGACCGGTTTCTTCTGGAGCGGGGTCAACTTCATCTGGGAGTGGGTTGATCAATGCGACCTGGTGAGTTGTTTGAATGCTCGGGATGTCGAGATGCTCCACTGGGATAACTCAGCGAAAATCAGACACCGAGGCCGAACCGAGTGTTGCTAGTGCGTCGGCCGATGAGTTCTCGGATCGTGGGATCCGAGTTAGAGTGAACTCATCGAAGTTCGAAGCGAGGTCGTGGACACGAGTCGGTTAATCGCCATGGAATTGGTTGACAACGAGCTGAGAATCACAAAAAGCATGAAGTCGATGGACTTCAATCCCTCAGGCTAAGCGAAGACCTGCGATGAGTGCTTCATATTCTTACTCATTGTTGGATGCTTCGAAGTTGAGCCAGAACGATTGCTCGATGACTTCCCCATTGGGAGCAGTTAGATAAATTCCAATGCCTGATCCTTGTTTTGTAGATGATCCATCAGAATGAAGGGTCCGGTATGGTCGTGTGACTAGTTTTGAGTTAACATCGGCCGGGGTGGTGAGGTCTGAAGATGTCGAGGCCATCGGAGTCGCTTTAGGCACGTCATCGATCACGTTCGTGATCGCCGAGGTTGGTTGCTTGATTTATGAGATTTCACCTTCGTCGACTTCCTCCGCAAAATCAGCCAAAACGAAGTCGGCGAGAACTTGTGCCTTCGCCGCGGTGTGTGGCCTGTACTCGATATCATACTCGCTGAGCTCAATTGCTCATTTAACCAGGTGACCAGATTGACTGGGACTCTCTATAATAGCACGCAGAGGGTATGCTGTGAGCACGATGATCGCGTGTGGCTGGAAGTAAGGACACATCTTTCGAGCTGAGATGACAACGGCGAGCGCCAGTTTTTCCATCAACGGGTAGCGCGTTTGAGCGACTGTCAAGGATTGACTGACATAGAAATCCGCTCGCTGTTTATTTCCCTCTTCTCTGATCAAGTCGCTGCTGACTGCCATGTATAGAAAAAGGGGTTCTCCGTCCACATGCTTTGAGAGGATTGGTGGAGTCTTGAGATACTGCTTCAACTGCTAGAAAGCTGCTTTGTATTGGTCAGTCCAGACTATTAACTTTGTGTCTCAGAGCGTTTTATAGAAAGGGAGACACTTATCTGTTGATCGGGAGATGAAACGATTGAGAGCTGCTACCCGTCCCGTGAGTCGTTGGACATGTTTTGCCTTTGAAGGCGACTGCATAGAATCGATGGCTTTGATCTGCTTCAGATTTGCTTCGATGCCGCGCTTGGTGACTAGGTAGTCGAGGAACTCCCCTGACTCTACTCCAAATCGGCACTTGGTCAGATTGAGCTTCATGTTGTACGAGTTGAGCTTTTGGAAACATTCATCCAGGTGGCGTACATGGTCGGAAGCTAATAGGGACTTGACTAGCATGTCATCAGTGCAGACCTCCATTGTTTTGCCCAGTTGTTCTGCAAACATTCTGTTGACCAGACGCTGGTAGGTAGCTCCAGCGTTTTTCAGCCCGAAGGGCATCAGTTTATAACAGTAGGTTCCCCGGTCCGTGATGAACGTTGTCTTTTCACGGTCGTCAGGATGCATAAAGATCTGATTATAACCCGAGAATGCGTCCATGAAGCTCAGCAGTTCATTTCCGGAAGTGGCCTCGACAAGCATATCGATATGTGGGAGTGGAAAGCTGTCTTTGGGACATGCTTTGTTCAAGTCTGTAAAGTCCACACATACTCGCCACTTTCCATTCTTCTTCTTGACAACCACATGATTTGCAATCCAATCTGGCTATGTGGACTCCATTATGGATCCAACTTTTAGCAAATGATCGACTTCGGCGTTGACTGTCGCAGCTCGTTCGTCGCCCAGCTTGCGCCTTTTGGTTTGAAAGAGGGGTTGACACGCATTTCGTGACAAGCTATCTGTGTGCTCATGCCAGGCATATCCTCAGCCGTCCATGCGAACGTGTTCACGTTGCGTTTGAGTAATTCGATGATATCTGCGCGTATGGGATCCTGAAGCTGGCTGTCAATCTCCACACATTGTTCTAGGTGCCCGTGGTCGATCAGCACTGGTATTACGGAGTCTCTGTTTCTTGGTCTTTTGGGAGACTCACCGAGCTGTAATTGCTATAAGGCAACTGACAGTTGTTTGTTGTCGTCGTGATCTGCACGACTTTTCTTTACCTCGGCAACCGGTCTTCGATCAGTTACTGGGGATCTGAGCTTGTGTTCGGCCAAGAGGCAGACTCTGGACTCTCGCTGACTTCCTCGAATCGTTCCGACCCCCATTGGCGTTGGGAACTTTACGCACAAGTGGTAGGGAGAAGGTACATCTCTCATCGCGTTCAACCATGGTGTGCTGAGGATGATGTTGTAGATATCTGGGTGATCTACAACGGAAACATCTACGATCTTAGTTACGCCAAGGGCTTGAACTGGAAGCTTGATTGTTCCCAGTGTCACGTCGTTTCGCCAGAGAACCCTGTCAATGGCTTGGGACTGGAGAGCACCCCGGTGAGAGGGATGTTCATCCTGCAAAGGGTTTCTCGGAAGATCACGTACACCGTGCTTCCGGTGTCGATGAGGACTCTTGCTACTTCGAAGTCATTGATGAGGAGTTCAATCACCACTGGGTCATTATGGGCATGAACGATTCCTTTAGCGTCCTCGGTTTCGAAGGACAAACTAAGAAAGGGGATATCGCGATCCGATGTCACTCTGGAGACGGAGTCGGCCTACCGTTGGAAGGCTTTGATGGAAGACACCGTATCGAAA
Source organism: Aurinia saxatilis (assembly GCA_900406295.1). NCBI lineage: Eukaryota > Viridiplantae > Streptophyta > Magnoliopsida > Brassicales > Brassicaceae > Aurinia > Aurinia saxatilis. The sequence goes on from OVAP01000960.1 coordinate 19,177, forward strand.
CAATACTGTGATCCGCCCATGATCATATTAATCCGAGGTCGAGGGCCTCGCTGTTGGTTTCCTTCCACTCCTCTGTCGCGTTTGGCTGCATCGTTCTGCTGCGGGGCCGGTCGGGTGTCTTCTTTCTTTGGTCCAGAGAAATCTTTGACGCTGAAGCCTCCCAATTTTCCCTCGGCTAGACATTTTGCCAAGAGGGCCCCGAGGATTTTGCAGTTGGCAGTGATGTGTCTGTTGTTCTGGTGGGGGTCACAGAAGGCGTTTTTGTCGTATGCATTCTGGAGGAGCCATTGATTGGAAAGTCCTCTTCATCGACCTCCTGTTCGACCCCCAACTCGGCCTCTACCTCGTCCTTGGTTTCTCTCTGGCGTTTCCTCGGTATAATAACATCCCTCGTCTTCAGGATGGTCCACGAGATAGTTGTGGGAACCACCCTGAGGTGCTCTTTCGTGGTCGACGTAGCGGCCGGTAGCTGTCTTTATACGTGTAGTCTGTTGCGGCACGGAGGGATCTGGTTGGCTTGTCCACCTCCCTTGTTTGACCTGAATTGTTAGCATTTCCTCCTCGTCGGCTATGTACCCAACGGCCCGTTGAAGGGCTTCTTGGATGGTGTTGACTGGTCGTTTTGCCAGTGATCGGCGAAGTTTGCCAGTGAAGAGAAGTGCTTGCTTCAGAGCCTCGAGAGTAGCTTCGTCCCCCATACCATCAATTAGGGTAAGGGTTAATTTGAATCTGACGATGAAATCATCAAGGGATTCGTTCTTCCCTTGTCGGATGTTCCATATATCTTTCCCAGTCGGCTCGGTTCCGGCCAGGATCACGTACTGCGCTAGGAACTTGCTTTAGAGGGTGCTGAAGTTATCAACCGAGTATGAATCCAACTTTATGAACCATCGGAGAACTGCCCCATCTAAGTGCTCGCCGAATAGAAAGCAAAGACCGGCATCTCTTTGTGCCGAGAGGAATTTCACTCGGTTCATGGCAACATGGAACGCGGCAAGGTGTGCTTTGGGATTGGTAAGCCCTTTAAAGATCAGAATTTTCATCTTTCCAGGATCCGGGATGTTCACGGCCGTGATGGCTGGGACGAAAGGAGTTCTTCTCGCCTCTTTAAGTATTCGGTCGATCGCCGGGTCCGACGAGGTTGCTCGATGAACCTAGTTCTGAACAGCTTTAAATCCGTCTTTGGTCTTCGTGATCATGTCTCTCATCTCATCGAGCTCAGCACGAAGATCTCGGTGTCTGGATTCCTCATAAGGATCGTGATCGTCGTCTGAAACCTCTGTTATGTTGACATCGGCTTCAGAATATTTGGCTTGCTCGCCACTTGTACCTGTGATCACGTCGGCTTCTAACTCTCTCCTATTCTCATCATCCGTGTTCCTAGACGTCTCGCGGTTGATGATTGCCCTGCTAGGCATTGGGGCTCCTCGTCTTGGGGGAGGGGGAGGAGGAGGAGGAAGGCGAGTGGGAACTGTGATCCTGAAAGTGTTGGAAGGCGTCTGGAAGCCATCATAGTAGTTGAGAGAGCTCCGAACATTGGTTAGGACGTTTCTCGGAGGTTTGCGCGTAGCGGGAAGCTGGGTAGAAATTGTGTTCAGCTGATTGAGGATGCCTAGGTTTGTCGTTTCCTGCTGCGAGGCTCGGTGAGCGAGATCGGCCAGCGTAGCGGCAACGGCTTCTGGGTCGACCTCGACACGCGCGACTCCCTGGTTGTCGGTCACGGTTCGCGTGATAGTAAACGGCGTGGCCGTCCCTGGCTGATATCCTTCATGAGGGTTGTGATAATCGTCGACATTATTCTTTGCTAGGATTTCGGTTTGCGAGGAAGTTATCGGAGTCCCCACAGTCGGCGCCAAATTGTGTGGGTAAAATGACACAATCACTATTTATTCGAGCATCTGGATGAGGAACTCGATACAAAGAGCAAGACACAAACACAAAGGATCTAGCAAAGGATTGCGTTGTATTTATTATGAAAAAGAGTCTTTCGTAGCATAAGTCTTTAGGGTTCCTAAGCCAGAAACATATGATCTAATAACTTTAACCTAGCCGAGTAATTATACAAGATTACACCGACTCTAAAGATAAGTTAAACTTATTAGAACTTCTCATATTGCCCTTTTTCCTCGCCTTTCCTTTTCTCTCAAAGTCGGCTCGCCATGGACTTTGGTCGACTTCACATCTAGGCCTAGGAAATATCAAACTGTTGACTTTACCATTTCGTATATGTGGTGTCCTTAGCAGCCATGTGACTTCGCCAATGAGAGCGAGATATGGACGAGGTCACGAACGAGAATGACTTCGCCATTGAAGACTAAATTGGAGCGAGGTCTTCTATAAGAGTGACCTCGCATTTAGATATGAGGAGCCTCCGATAGAGCGACTAAGGTTAGGCATGTATTGCCGTATGAAAGCTTCGTATTTATGACCTCGCACTTATATCTACTGGATGCCGAAGGCATGATCCGATGTTAATGTCACTTCGCATAGTACTAGCTTAGTTCATGTTATATGATCATGGAACTTCCTGTTTGTCATGTGGGGATATTTCACCCCCACAGTGTACTTAGTTAACGAGTGGCATACGTACGCTTTTAGGAATAGAGTTATACGTAGTTCGCATTGTAACGTTTCACCCTGGAATTTTCATCTTTTGGGGTAGTGATCATCCTTCATGTCATTCTTTTGCTAAGTTTTTTTTTCTCAGATGCGCATAACTTCTGTCGTATATATATTTATCTTAAAAGAAATAAAAGAGAAAATATTTTACTGAAGTAGTGTTTTCGAATTTCCTCCGGTGTTTGCTCGGATTTTTTTCTTAATCTCTTATTACCACTATGACCCCTTCATAGATCAGGAATTCGATGCATTGATGGTAGGTTGATTAGATTGCCCTCGCCAAGTACAACCACAGAGTTATGAGGATTATGTTGTATGACACCTCTTGAACTCCCAAGGTGAACTCGACGAGTTTCATCACCCTATAGGCCAAGATTGGAATCTCAATGCTCCCAATTAACTTATCTCCGAAGAAATTTTTCAAGGTTGAGCTTTGGTTCTCGTATCTTGGCTCGTTTGATTCCCCATCTTGTCTAGGTTGTTGGAGAACATGATATAACCAAAGCTTCGTGTATCAACTAAAACACGAGATATTTCACAGTTTGCACCAATATCAAGGATTATTAAGATATTTTATCGTTGTCATCTTAAAGTCCCTCTTGGTCGTATTCTGAGAAAGAGTTTTTTTATCCTCATATGACCAAGCTCACAATTGTTTTCCGAAGCTGACATGTAGCTGGTAACTGTGGGGGTCAGATTTCACCCCCAAGATTGATAGTATGAAAATGGTTAAATGTTTTCTGCAAAACACAAATATCATCCAACGAGGACTTCTCCGAAGCATCATGCGCCCCACACGAAGCGTCATGGGACGCATATCATCTTCACAATGAAACGTGCAAGCTATATAACAATCTATGGGTCGCATATTTCCACCAGAGACCAATCCCGCGACCCACAAAGCTTTGGAGGCTGCAGGATGATCACACAATGCCAACATGCGACCCATGATGCTTAGTTATGGGTCACACATCACAATTCAAAGACAACACGCGACCTACGACATATTGTGGGTCACTAATTGAATTCACCAAGACATCATACAATCCATATGATGTTCCATGAACATTAGAACATCTTCGAAGATCAATCTCACGACCTACAAGAAATCGTAGGTCGCAGAATAAGCTTCGCAAAGCATCCCACGATCCACATAACACATTTTGGGTTGTGCGACATCATCACAAGTTGATCTCACGACCTACGATGCTTTGTAGGTCGCAGATCAAGCTCAACAAGGCTTCCCGCAACCAAAATAACATGTGTAGGTCGTGGAACATCAACATGAATCTATCCCGTAACTTACGAATGTGTGGGTAAAACATACAATCAATACTTGTTCGAGATTTATCGAGGGGATCACGAACATAATTTTTCATGCACAAACACAAAAAGAAGCGAAGAGCTTTATTAATTATCGAGTTAAGAGAAAGACTTTCGTACCGTAAGCTTTTATGGTTCTTAAGCCAGAAAGAGATGATCTAACAAGTTTAACCTAAAGAGGTATATATATATACAAGATTACGCCGACCTAGAAATAATTTAAACTCCTAGATTTTCTCGTATCTTCCTGATCCTTGTTGCCTTTTTCCTTCAAGTCGGCTCATCCAGCTTTATACGTGGGCCTAAGTCTTCTCGGACTTGAATGAACATGGGTCTGATTATTGTATTGGTCAGCCCAACCAGTCATCATGTCCAGATGCCTTATTAACGACAAGCACGACCTTCAAGAACAAGCAAGAAGTATGGGGCGAGGAAATGATTCAGTTTATATCCTCGGCGCGATATGCAAGGTAAGGAACTGGCCGAGGACATTATTTGGCTTATTTCCTCGGCGCAACTAGTAAAGAGATCAATGCCGAGTTCGTGATTTAGTCGATGATCTCGGCATTTGCCAATGTTTATTCGGCCCAAGTGGTGACTTAGCTAGACCACCTCGGCATTCATTAGATATGTTGCCAAGGTCATGTCTCAGTAGATAACCTTGGCGTGATTTACTTTGACTTACTCATTTGGCCTCGATTGCAACCTTGTGAATATAGGTGGGGATATTTGACCCCCCCAGTTAGCCCCCCCCCCCCC